>CAUOFW020001436.1:447447-463739 GCA_963454935.2 Ilex paraguariensis
ATCAACACTTCATCAACATGATAACACATAATACATGCTAATATCACATTTCATTCACAAGGCATAATATAAAACACAAAGCATGACCACGTGATCCCAATTTTCAAGGGATTACATAAATACTTTCATATACCAAAATCAAGCCAAGATTTTATATGGACCATTTCAAACAAAATAAAAATCAGAATATATGATTTTTACATAATCAATTATCGAAACATTTTAGAAATCACAAACTAGCACTTTCTAACTACCAATTTATACTAGAATTGATCCTACCCATTACCATAACACCAACCATAATGAAAAAAATGTTAGAAATACCCAAAACAACTCACATGAACCTTATGGACACCTTAGGTTAGAAATAGGTCCGAGTAGGAGGAACCCTACCTCTTGAAGCGTAAAGAATTTGTAGGAAGCCTCAAGAACAAGATTGAAGCNCTTATGGACACCTTAGGTTAGAAATAGGTCCGAGTAGGAGGAACCCTACCTCTTGAAGTGTAAAGCATTCGTAGGAAGCCTCAAGAACAAGATTCAAGCCCAAAGTTTAGATTTCTCCAAAATCATCCATTTGGATCTTTGGTGAAAATCTTTATTTTTGGTACCTGTGCGTAGCCCTCGTCGCGTAGATCGACTTTAATTCTTGGCCCGACGAATTCCGACGGACAAAACTCCGAGAATCGGCGGAAGAAAGCTTGAAGAATTTATTTTTTTCCTCTTTGCTCTTGGGTCTGATCCAGCCGGCCAAATGAAGATAAAACATCTGATTTTTCAGATATTTGTCCACTTTTATACTTTTTAAAGACTTGGCCCTCGTCGCGCCAAGTGTCCTCCTTTGTCCGGGTTCGTTTTCACCTCGAAAGAATTAAATTTTGTACCGATTTAAACTCAAAATATTTTATATAAAATTTATTTAAAATATTTTTTAACTTTCAAAATTTTTATAAAAATTTCGTTTTTAGGGGTCACTGGACGCCTGTTGCCTCGAAAAACGTAAAAATTCGACTATCTCAGAATTTGACGAAAATTGATAGGGCAGCTCGGTTTCATGATGCGAATCCAACGGTGAGATCCGTTGCTTCATCTGAGCTCTAGAAAAATATTGATTTTAATCTCACATAACAGTGGCAAATTGTCATTTTGCCCTTTATCGAAAAAAGTTCAAATTTTTTCCAGGTTTCACATTCTCCCCCCTTTGAAAGAATTTCGTCTCGAAAATTCACATACACGTGCACATACAATCACATGCATATGTAACAATCATATAATGTTAAATGACTATAAGAATGTACCTCCATCCTCGAACAAGAAAGGATAACTGGTACAGATAGTGTCCTCGCACTCCTATGTCACCTCCTCTACTCCTCGATGCTGCCACAGCACCTTCATTAGCTGCACGGCCTTGCCTCGTAAAACATATTCTCGGCTATCCATGATGCGCACCAGTCCCTCCTCGAAAGTCCCATCAGCATCAACAACAATCTCTCCCCAATCCACCATATGAGTCGGATCTGGGGTATACTTCCGAAGCATAGAGACATGGAATACTGCATGAACACTTGATAAATTTGGCAGTAACGCCAACCGGTAAACAACTGTACCCACTCTCTCAAGTACCTCGAAGGGCCCGATGTATCTCAGCGACAGCTTCTCCTGCTTATCAAACCGGACCACTCCTCTCTTAGGCATAACCTTCAAGAAGACATGATCTCCCACCTCAAACTTTAGAGGTCGCTGCCGTCTATCAGCATAGCTCTTCTACCAGCTTTGAGCCATGAGAAGATGCTTCCGAATCAAGTCTACCTTCTCCGAGGTGTCTCTAACCAATTCCGGACCCGTAGAAGACCTCTCTCCTACCTCCGTCCAGCAAACTGGAGAACGACATGGCTTCCCATATAGCGCCTCATAGGGTGTCATCTGTATACTTGCCTGATAAATATTGTTATAGGCGAACTCCACCAAGGACAAGCGATCTTCCCAACTACCCTTGAGATCTAGGACGCATGCTCGTAGCATGTCATCTAATGTCTGGATAGTCCTCTCTGCTTGACCGTTCGTCTGGGGATGAAAAGCAGTGCTCATCATCAACTATGTCCTTATGGCCCGCTGAAAACTCTCCCAAAAATGAACCGTAAACCTAGGATCCTTATCCGATACTATAGAGACGGGTACCCCATGCAATCGAACAATCTCCCGTATATACAACCTGCAGAATTCCTCCAATTTGAAGATCATCTGCACAGACAAAAAGTGTGCCGACTTAGTAAGCCGATCCACTATCACCCACACCGCATCATGATCCCGTGAAGTCCGTAGCAAATTGGTCAAAAAATCCATCGTGATATGCTCCCACTTCCACTCAGCTACCTCCAAAGGCTGGAGTAAACCTGCTAGTCTCTGGTATTCAGTCTTAACCTGTTGACACGTGAGACATCGACTGACAAAGTCGCCAACCTATCTCTTCATTCCACTCCAGTAATACTAGCAACGAAGATCACGATACATCCTTGTGCCCCCTGGATGAACCGTAAAACGGGAACATTGAAACTCCTTGAGGATCTCCTCTCTGAGCTTCGCAGACTGGAGAACCACAATCCGTCCCCTGAACCGAAGACTACCATCTGTGTGAATGACCCAACCTTCATCACCCGTACGTAACCGTACTCGGTCCCTAAAGGACACTAACTCAGTATCCTATCCCTGGGACTCAATCACCCTACTCAGTAGAGATGGCGTAGGCACCAAACTCCCCAATGTACCCTGAGCCTAACCTATATAACATAGCTCGAACTATCCCACAGTCTCAAGTATCCTCTACTCCCGGGAAGCCATACTAGCCATAACTCCCCACGACTTCCGGCTAAGTGCATCAACCACCATGTTTGCCTTACCGGGATGGTAATGCAAAGTGAAGTCGTTGTCCTCTAGATACTCCATCCACCAGCGTTGCCTCATGTTGAGGTCCCGCTGAGTGAAAATATACTTCAGACTCTTGTGGTCTGAAAACACTTCAAACTGCTCACCATACAGGTAGTGACACTAAGCCTTCAAGGGAAAGACAATGGCCGCCAACTCCATGTCATGTGTGGGGTAATTCTGCTTGTGATTCTTTAGCTGCTAAGAACCATAAGCTACTACCCTCCCGGACTGCATCAAAACACATATCAGCCCATCCTTCGAGGCATCATAATAGACCGTGTACCTCTATCCCCGTTCCGGGACTATTAGAATATGAGCTGAAGTAAGCCTCCTCTTTAACTCTTAGAATGCATTCTCATAAGAGTCATTCCACACTAACTTGATCTCTTTTCGGGTCAACTTCATCATAGGCACAACCAATCGGGAGAAATCCTCAATAAACCATCGGTAATACCCCACCAATCCCTAGAAACTACGTATCTCGAAGATTGACTTTGGTCTCTCCCAATTCGTAACTGCCTCAACCTTCTTCGAGTCCACAGATACACTCGAAGCCGACACTACATGCCCCAAAAACTTTACCTCCATAAGCCAAAATTCACACTTACTGAACTTGGCGTACAAGTGATGCTCTCTCAATGTCTAGAGAACAATCCTCAAGTGACCCTCATGCTCCTCCTCAGACTTTGAGTAGATCAGGATGTCGTCAACAAAAACTACAACAAACTGATCTAAATAGGGTTGGAACACCTTATGCATGAGATTCATGAATGCCGCTGGAGCATTCGTCAATCCAAAAGGCATGACAGTAAACTCGAAAATGCCCATACCGCGTCCTAAACGCCGTCTTAGGGATATCTTCCTCCCTAACTCTCAACTGATTGTAACTGGTGCGAAGATCTATCTTGGAGTAGACTTGCGCCCCTCTCAGTTGATCAAGCAAGTCATCGATCCTTGGCCAAGGGTACCTATTATTGATAGTGACCCAGTTCAACTGTCGATAATCAATACACAACCGACGAATCTGGTCTTTCTTCTTGGCAAACAAGACCGGAGCGCCCCATGGTGAAGTGCTCGGTCTAATAAACCCCTCGTCCAACAATTCTTTCAATTGGACCTTGAGTTCTTGCAACTTAGCTGGTGCCATCCTATGTGGAGTCATAGAGATAGACGATGTACCCAGATGCAACTCAATAGTAAAGTCTATATTCCTATGTATAGGTAATCCTGGTAGTTCATCTAGAAAAATATCCTCATACTCGCACACAACCCGAGGTAGACCAAACTCCTACCTCACCTCGTCCTCCAGGGTAAGTCTAGCAAGCCAACCCATCAAATGTCCATGCCATCTAGAGTCATACACAGCTTGGGATAAAGCATACTGTTTCTCCCCTGATCCCAATTTTCAAGGGATTACATAAATACTTCCATATACCAAAATCAAGCCAAGATTTTATATGGACCATTTCAAACAAAATAAAAATCAGAATATATGATTTTTACAAAACCAATTATCAAAACATTCTAGAAATCACAAACTAGCACTTTCTAACTACCAATTTACACTAGAATTGATCCTACCCATTTTCATAACACCAACCATAATGGAAAAATATTAGAAATACCCACAACAGCCCACATAAACACTATGGACACCTTAGGTTAGAAATAGAACCGAGTAGGAGGAACCCTACCTCTTGAAGCGTAAAGAATTCGTAGGAAACCTCAAGAACAAGATTCAAGCCCAAAATTTAGATTTCTCTAAAATCCTCCCTTTAGATCTTCGGTGAAAATCTTTGTTTTTGGTACCCACGCGTAGCCCTCGTCGAGTAGATCGACTTTAATTCTTAACCCGACGAATTCCAATCGACGGAACTCCGAGAATCGGCATGAAGAATTTATTTTTTTCCTCTTTGCTCTTGGGTCTGATCCAGCCGGCCAAATGAAGAGAAAACATCTGATTTTTCAGATATTTGCCCACTTTTATACTTTTTAAAGACTTGGCCCTCGTCGCGCCAAGTGTCCTCCTTTGTCCGGGTTCATTTTTGCTCTGAAACGATTAAATTTCGTATCGATTTAAGTTCAAAATATTTTATATGAACTTTATTTAAAATATTTTTCAAATTTCAAAATTTTTATAAAAATTTCATTTTTGGGGTCACCGAACGCCCGTCACCTCGAAAAACGTAAAAAAATCGACTATCTTAGAATTGGACAAAAATTGATAGATCAGCTCGATTTCGTGATGCGAATCCAACGGTGAGATCCGTTGCTTCATCTGAGCTCTAGAAAAATATTGATTTTAATCTCGCATAATAGTGACAAATTACTNATGGTAAAGAATAGTGATAAATATATAAATGAGTTTTATTGGAAGTTGTCAATTTAAGTGTTTTGAGACCTAATATAGATTCATTGTTTTGAGGCCTTTAAAGAATTTATTTAATGTCTTACAAAGCAAAAAGAAAACAAAGGGAAAGAAGGAAGAAAATGGATTCCTTTTAATTATAAAAACATACCATTTAGTTTTAAAGAGTTCTATTTTGACTCCTATACTTTTCTAAACTTAATTTTAACCATTTTTTTTCACTTGGTAAGTTGAAAGAATGAAATTTTGGAAAAGTTATGGCAGTCTGAAAAACAGAAAATTCGTCTTTAAGGAAATTACACTTTGACCCTAAAATTTTCAAAAAATTATGATTTGACCCCAAAATTTTTTAAAAATTTTCTAAACAGCCCAAAATACTTTCATACCCTATTACTCCATATTATAAAGTATATTTTTATGTAAAAGATATATTAAGTATATATCAATGGGTGGGAAGTATAAAAATTAAATATAGGATTATTTGTTAGGAATATGGGTTATTTGTTATATGCTAATTTGGATTAGGTGGTGATTGCATTGAGGTTGGGAAAGAGTGCTTTGAATTGGTTTTTGGAAATCAAAGTGAGTAGTTTACTACTTCTTTTGTGAGAATTTTCTATATTAAATGTGTGGGTGCGTGCGTGTGAATTTTTCTTATATATGATATGTGTGTTGATATTTGGGGTTACATTTAAATGTTTTAAAATTGTAAACTGTTATACACGTGAATTTTGAAAAACTTGTGGGATAATTTTATATCATTGCTTTGGTGATGAAATATAAATTTTTTGTGCGTTGAGATTAAAACTACAGTTTTGGTGTGTGTGAAAATTATGTTTATGAGATAAGGACTAGGGTTACCAGGTCTAAGTGGTAACAAGCGACTGTGACTGAGTTACTAGGTCTAAGTGGTAA
Organism: Ilex paraguariensis; assembly: GCA_963454935.2. NCBI lineage: Eukaryota > Viridiplantae > Streptophyta > Magnoliopsida > Aquifoliales > Aquifoliaceae > Ilex > Ilex paraguariensis. Next base: position 453,653 of record CAUOFW020001436.1, read on the forward strand.
CAAGCGATTGGGCCAGGTATCAGGCTAGTGGTAATAAGAGACGGAACCACTCATCAGGCCATTGATAACAGGAGATTAGGCCAGTTACTAGGTTAGTGCTAACAAAAATGATTTGACAAATGTGTTTAGAATTTAATTTGTGTTAGTATTTTGAGTTATAAATGTCTTTTCATATATAAAATTATTTGTAATCATGGGATTCTTTTGTTTAAATNATGCGAATCCAACGGTGAGATCCGTTGCTTCATCTGAGCTCTAGAAAAATATTGATTTTAATCTCGCATAATAGTGACAAATTACTATTTTGCCCTTTATTGGAAAAAGTTCAAATTTTTTACGGGTTTCACAATTTAGGTCAATTTGTGATATTATTTTTGAAAAGTGATGTTAGTGTAATTAATGAATGAGGAATTGTAGGGGTTTCTTTTATTTTGTAGGCAGTCAAAATAGGGCAAAAAAAAAAAACCAAAAGGAAAGGAGGATTCTGCCAGTAAGGAGGGAGAGAGGGAGAGAAAAGGAAGAAGGAAGAAGGAAGAAGAAGAAGAAGGGCTTTGGACTCATTAAAGGTATGAATTCATTAATTTTTGGTAGGTTTGTAAGTTATTCAACTACATAGTATTAAGGTTACCATAAATAATTATAAGGAATACTTTTACATATATATATATGTTCATGGTAAAGAATAGTGATAAATATATAAATGAGTTTTATTGGAAGTTGTCAATTTAAGTGTTTTGAGACCTAATATAGATTCATTGTTTTGAGGCCTTTAAAGAATTTATTTAATGTCTTACAAAGCAAAAAGAAAACAAGGGGAAAGAAGGAAGAAAATGGATTCCTTTTAATTATAAAAACATACCATTTAGTTTTAAAGAGTTCTATTTTGACTCCTATACTTTTCTAAACTTAATTTTAACCATTTTTTTTCACTTGGTAAATTGAAAGAATGAAATTTTGGAAAAGTTATGGCAGTCTGAAAAACAGAAAATTCGTCTTTAAGGAAATTACACTTTGACCCTAAAATTTTCAAAAAATTATGATTTGACCCCAAAATTTTTTAAAAATTTTCTAAACAGCCCAAAATACTTTCATACCCTATTACTCCATATTATAAAGTATATTTTTATGTAAAAGATATATTAAGTATATATCAATGGGTGGGAAGTATAAAAATTAAATATAGGATTATTTGTTAGGAATATGGGTTATTTGTTATATGCTAATTTGGATTAGGTGGTGATTGCATTGAGGTTGGGAAAGAGTGCTTTGAATTGGTTTTTGGAAATCAAAGTGAGTAGTTTACTACTTCTTTTGTGAGAATTTTCTATATTAAATGTGTGGGTGCGTGCGTGTGAATTTTTCTTATATATGATATGTGTGTTGATATTTGGGGTTACATTTAAATGTTTTAAAATTGTAAACTGTTATACACGTGAATTTTGAAAAACTTGTGGGATAATTTTATATCATTGCTTTGGTGATGAAATATAAATTTTTTGTGCGTTGAGATTAAAACTACAGTTTTGGTGTGTGTGAAAATTATGTTTATGAGATAAGGACTAGGGTTACCAGGTCTAAGTGGTAACAAGCGACTGTGACTGAGTTACTAGGTCTAAGTGGTAACAAGCGATTGGGCCAGGTATCAGGCTAGTGGTAATAAGAGACGGAACCACTCATCAGGCCATTGATAACAGGAGATTAGGCCAGTTACTAGGTTAGTGCTAACAAAAATGATTTGACAAATGTGTTTAGAATTTAATTTGTGTTAGTATTTTGAGTTATAAATGTCTTTTCATATATAAAATTATTTGTAATCATGGGATTCTTTTGTTTAAATGATTATGTGAGAGAAGTTGTGGTACAATTTGTTATATTTATGTATGTATCAAGTTTATTTTTGATATATAAACTATGAGATTTATTTTCACACCTCATTAGAGGTGGTTGCTACTCACGAGCCTTTGTGCTCACCCAAACATTTAACATTTTTCAGGTGAGGATCAGGAGGAGGAGGAGTAAGTCCTCGGATAGACAAGGCATTAGAAGAATTTAAGATTTATTTTATCATAGGTCTTCAGGAATAAAGGTCTTTCGTTGTTTTGAGACAAATATTCAATTATTTTGTGAACAATGTTGTTTATGCTTAGAGTAGTGAATCTTATAGTTTAATTATTATTTTACATGAGTTTAATAATAATGTCGGTGATGTTAGTTTATTCCTCTGGTATTCATTAGGTCGGTGGAATTGATCACTTTATTATTTGTCTTTCGCTGTATTTTGTATTTATTATGTACAGAGATGGTTGGTTAAGGCCTTGGTGACCGGTCCCCCGCCACCCTATGTGATCCGGGGTGGGGGTGTGACACAATCATTGTTCACCTTTGATCGCTGATTTANGTCGGTGGAATTGATCACTTTATTATTTGTCTTCCGCTGTATTTTGTATTTATTATGTACATGGATGGTTGGTTAAGGCCTTGGTGGCCGGTCCCCCGCCACCCTTATGTGATCCGGGGTGGGGGTGTGACACAATCATTGTTCACCTTTGATCGCTGATTTAATCAACATTCAATTCATCGTTTAAGTCATTTTTTCCTATCATGTGTTGACATATTTCACTATCATGTTTAACATTTTTCTATATATGTTTTATCTAAACTACTTTAAAATATCAACATATCTGACAAAACTTGTTTTTCACTTTTACCCTCTAAAAACACAAATATGTTTATTCTCATCGTTCAATATTAAAGCCGAAGTAAACATAAATCGTCATCAGCCGCTTCACAATTTTCAGTCGTTACGACTTTCTCTCTCTCTCTCTCTCTCTCTCTCTCTCTCTCTCCCCCTCCCTCCTCTAAGTAACAAACAACGGCATGATCCCTCTCTTAAACATTTTATAAAATATATCAGTGGCTTCTCTTTGATTTGTTGTATACCATAGTTTATATATTAATCAGAAAATCATTGTTTTGAAATTTCAGGTTAGTAAGAGGAATACTGGAGTGGCACTCTCTTTGGTCGGATATGAAGGAACTGAAGCTATGGTTCCATATTATTTGTTGTTGATGTTTTCCTATCCTTTCTTGTTGGTTATTGATCTTGTGGTATGCTATGCAATCGGACTTGGGGGTTTGGGGGAGAGTTAAATGATTTCTCATCCACGTGCTTTTTAGTCTTGTTCAATCATGATCAATTATTTAGTAAAACTGCCTTTAGGTTATTTTTCCTGTTCTCTCTACTTTGATAGTCAGAACTCTAAACTCAAAACCCAGAATTCATAACATTATTACGGATTGGTTGCGTGTCATGTTGTCTATTATTGTGTTTCTTAATGTCATGTGTCTTGCGGAGTGAAATGGAATGCGTGTGTGGCTCAACCTTTGTTTGCAAAACTCTTAATGTTACATGAGAGGTAAGTTTGTTCTGGACCTTCTGGTAATGCCTTTGGCTATGATAGTTTTGCCCCATAGGATGCTCTCTTTTTTTTTCGTAATAGCTACTTTATTCGCTGCTAGGTTTCTCCTCTCTTTTTTTTTTTCCCATTGCATGATTCATTCGTAATTGTTTTATAANTCTTAATGTTACATGAGAGGTAAGTTTGTTCTGGACCTTCTGGTAATGCCTTTGGCTATGATAGTTTTGTCCCATAGGATGCTCTCTTTTTTTTTCGTAATAGCTACTTTATTCGCTGCTAGGTTTCTCCTCTCTTTTTTTTTTTCCCATTGCATGATTCATTCGTAATTGTTTTATAATGTTCTCATCATTTAATTTACTGGACTGCTCTCAAAAGAAAGTGGAGCTGAGCACATGTGATGCTGTTTCTCCTTTCTAAGTAAATCACTGAAAAATNCTGCTAGGTTTCTCCTCTCTTTTTTTTTTTCCCATTGCATGAATCATTCGTAATTGTGTTATAATGTTCTCATCATTTAATTTACTGGACTGCTCTCAAAAGAAAGTGGAGCTGAGCACATGTGATGCTGTTTCTCCTTTCTAAGTAAATCACTGAAAAATAATTCAAATAAGAGAAACAAAGGATTTTTGAATTGACATCAACATAATTGATCGCAATGGGAAGGGTCACGGGCATTATCTGGGGGGGAGGCAAATAAATTGGATATTTATTACATGTTATAAACTTCTTAAATAACCTTCCTAATTTTATATTAATAATTTCATGTGTAATCTTTGTTCTATTTCTTTGATTTGCGGGGAGGGTTTTGTGTGATTAATTGTGGGTATAGAATGTTGCCTTTTTGTCTAGATCAATTTTGTGTGCATACAAATGCTTGTCCGTATTAGAATGTAAATTATTGAATAACTTGAAGAACCTTTTAATCTTTCCAATACATTGATCATATGCGACCGCGTACCGGCATTGCATCTCAATAGTTTTGACATAGAGGCAGGCAGGTGTTGAAGATGCAAGTGCAAGAATATTTGATTTGATGGCTCTTGAAAGCGTAGAACATCCTACCACACACATCATACGTTCAAATCTATGGATCACATACCTATCACTTCCATGACATCATGAGGACCAAGGGATCACCAAAAGACATGGAGCAATGATAGCTTTCTGGACCATGAGACATGATTCATTCAAGAAGTTATTGGAGAAACAATAGTCGGAGTTTGTAACTTTGCTATCCCATTTGGTCTGAAGACTCACAAGCCAACAAGGTAACAACGAATTCGTCACATATGTAGAGTTATAATGTGGGCACCTTTTCTGTTTCTCTGCCATTCATACCACACAAAATTATTTTCTAGCAATTCCAAATAAAGCAAACATTATAGAGTTTTCTTATTGACAATTTCGGCAAAATGAATAGTATGATAGAAAGAACAAAGTATGTATTTATAAATTCAAGATGAGAAGAAACTAATTGATCTAATTATGGGTAAACAAATATCAAATTTATATGCTTTTGGAGTGTCCCTCTAATATTTTTTAATTGGCTATTAGAAGGTAGAGTTGGTCTACTTATGTTGTACTCCCCAATGACCATTTTATCTCATAGTAACTATTTCCTATCTTGTTCAGTCTAATGAATTTCACATATCTTCTCCCTCTCCCCTCCCCCAAAAAAAAAAAAAAAAACAACACACACAGGTATGCACCTAGACATGCACATTCCCTCTGTGTTCGAATTGCCATGGATAATAATCAATGGAGTTTCGAAGTTCTCAATTCGACACTTCTATTGTGGGAGAGTAATCGCCTATCCGACTTTGGTGCTACCTGCCATCTACTCTCAGGTACGCCCAATTCTATCCTGACTATTTAACTTATTTGCATGTATATGTGGTTTTTTGGAGTATTTCTTTTCCTTTTTTTTTGTAAATTTACTGTGTGTGGGCTTTTGGTTTTTATTTATGAGGACGTGTAATTTCTTGGAAACCAATTTGTATTGTATTAGATAGATTCTTTAAGTGGGCATTAATGCATTTGTTTTTCGAATATCTGTGTCCATATTAAGGAGAATGCTTTCATTCATTTTCTGGTGATTTCATCTCCTGCATTTAGGGAGCTTCTGAAGTGATTTTTAGGTGGTTCTTAAAATTCTTAAAATAATGGAGTTCATTATCTATGATTTGTTTGTTAATAAGCATTTGGGTTTACAAATTTGACTCTAGAATTGAGATTGGAGGAACCTATTCTCTCCCCATTCATCAAGTGGCTTGAAGTATGAACTCATTTTGAACTAATCTCAATACAAACATTGAGATTACAAAATTTAGGGAGCATTTGGGTTTACAAAATTTCTATTCATAGCTAATCTAGATACCTGACCGAAAAATTCCTTTGATCTGTAATATCTATCTGTGAATTTGTGGTTGGGACGCTCTATATATGAGTAAGAAAGGTGCAGTGAAAACTTGGCACTTTTGTGTGCTTGTGTTTATAGTTTGGGCTCACTCAATGTAACTTTAGAAAGAAAAGAAGAAATGTTGGACATGAAGTAGGATAAGTCCTATACAATTAAAGGAGCGGACTGTAATAGATGCAATTCACGCCTAGAGGATGAATAGGATGGATTAGATATGATGCAGTTCATTGTAATTGCAAATGATGTCAAAGTATCTTTCTAGAAAATTAATAAAATCTAGACATTAATTTAGAGAACAAATGACACTAGGATAAGGGGCTATCTATCACACGCACTAGCAGTATTGTGCATGATTTAAAAAAAAAAGACCAGACCCATTAATCATGCAACAATAAATACTACACTTATCCATCTCTATTTGAAAAAAAATATATGTTAAGGGAAAAAGATTAAAATGTTTCTTAATGATTGTATAAAAATTAAGGAAATAGATAATTCATGATTGTGAATTTGATTGACTTAATTTGCATTGAAGCATCGTAGTAAAGTTACACTATAAGTATAAAGTACTCAGTTGTTATTCATTGTGTCAATGTGGATGTCATTTTAGAATTTTTTTTACCAAGCTTCTTGGTTTGAAAAGGAGTACATGGATATATGTACTGGCAATTTTATGTAATCTTTAACATTGTTTAACTGTTTAATATTTTTTCTTGACATTCAGGGCCGAAGTCTTTGACAGATCATTGTTGATAAGCTTAAAACGGTTCTTCTTCTACAAGATATCGGTAATAAGTAATTCATTCCAACAGAGGACTTATCATAAGTATTATCTGATATACATTTTATGAAAGAGATTTTGAAGCTTTCTTGTTGATTCCTACTTTGTCCTTTTGCTTCTTGTCTAATTTTATCTTTCTAGATTATTCAAACTTACAATTAAACCACCTTTATGGAACTGTTATTTGATAACTAGTTTGAAGTTTTAAAATATATAACACGGGGTTATTATTTTAGGTACCTGTTCATAGCGATTGCACATGAAGTCTCTAATTTTATGTACATTAGCCCTGTGAAATCTACAGCTCTAGGTAATTAATGTTGTGTAATTGAGTGTATGTAGTCCTTATTGAACCTCAATGGCTTCATTTTTGAAAGAGTGTAATATAAATATTTATCTATTTCAACATCATTACTTTGAATGTGATGATTGTGTATTTTCATAAAAAGTGTCACTAATATACTTATTTCATAATTGTTTGCGATGGTTACTTTTCAAGTTGGTGACAAACTATGCAATGGCCATGCAATTATCACATCTTAAATATGTCATCAGTAATGGGTTTGTATTTTAGCATATTGATTGTTCCATCTTCCTTTCTAGGGAAATACGCTTAATTTATTTTATTTCATTGGCTGAAGTGTTGTCTTCATTTTATTGTTTTGGTTAATAGAAAATGGTTAGCATACCTGCTCAAATCATGGGCTCTTGTTGTCTCAAGCCCTTTACCTATATTGGTTTATCAAATTAATAGTACTGAGATTCGTTATTTTGTTATTAATTTATTCATAAAATGGACCATCATCAATGGAAATCATCTTATGCCTATTTTTGTTGTGTTTGTGTATGTACATTTGCACTTCAATTAACCTTCCATCCCAGCCTGTTAATCAGNCAATTAAACCACCTTTATGGAACTGTTATTTGATAACTAGTTTGAAGTTTTAAAATATATAACACGGGGTTATTATTTTAGGTACCTGTTCATAGCGATTGCACATGAAGTCTCTAATTTTATGTACATTAGCCCTGTGAAATCTACAGCTCTAGGTAATTAATGTTGTGTAATTGAGTGTATGTAGTCCTTATTGAACCTCAATGGCTTCATTTTTGAAAGAGTGTAATATAAATATTTATCTATTTCAACATCATTACTTTGAATGTGATGATTGTGTATTTTCATAAAAAGTGTCACTAATATACTTATTTCATAATTGTTTGCGATGGTTACTTTTCAAGTTGGTGACAAACTATGCAATGGCCATGCAATTATCACATCTTAAATATGTCATCAGTAATGGGTTTGTATTTTAGCATATTGATTGTTCCATCTTCCTTTCTAGGGAAATACGCTTAATTTATTTTATTTCATTGGCTGAAGTGTTGTCTTCATTTTATTGTTTTGGTTAATAGAAAATGGTTAGCATACCTGCTCAAATCATGGGCTCTTGTTGTCTCAAGCCATTTACCTATATTGGTTTATCAAATTAATAGTACTGAGATTCGTTATTTTGTAATTAATTTATTCATAAAATGGACCATCATCAATGGAAATCATCTTATGCCTATTTTTGTTGTGTTTGTGTATGTACATTTGCACTTCAATTAACCTTCCATCCCAGCCTGTTAATCAGCATGGATTTGTTTGCTAATCTTTCCTATTTATAGCTTGAAAACTCAATCCTACTTTGTAAGCTGTGAATGCAGAGCCTAAAGTGCATATAATTTCTTTGAGTTTACCTTTCTTAGAGATAAGGATTGAATTCTTAAATTTCACAATCAATTGTATTCATTGTGATAAGTATAAGACTTGTCACCTCTATGTTGCAATCTTATATATAGTGTAAACATATCAGGCAATGGGTATGGAAATATGTTCATTTAAGTGTTTACTCTTATATGGTATTAGAGCAATAAACATCCTGCAGATTTATAGCTATACAGCCTGTGTTTTTTTTTCTTCCCCTCCAACATGAGCATTTCTTCCTCTACCACCGACTCTAGTTATTCCTCCTACACTCCAGTGTTTTCATCTTCATCCTCTCATGTTCTTACTGTCAAGCTTCATGTCAACAATTATCCCATTTGGCAGAATCAAGTAATTCCCCAGCTTCGCAGCAACTCCGTCCTTGGCTTTATTTTGATGGGACTCTTCCTTGTCCTCCTCAATACCTTTCCACCGGCTCTAATGCCGTGCCTACTGTCAACCCCGAATATGATCCTTGGTACCACCAAGACCAGCTTCTTCTTGGCTGGTTGTTATCCTCTCTATCCGAAGACTTTTATGCTCAATGGACTGCTCTTGAGACCTCCTTCGCCTCTCATTTGAAGGCTCGCATTTTAAAATTCTGAATGGAGTTACAATGCCTTAAAAAAAGCCCTGACTAGATTACGAAATACTTTCATCAAGCCAAAACTCTCACCCATCAACTTGCAATGGCCTTATGACCAGTCGCTGATGAAGATCTCATTCTATACATCTTAGCAGGCCTGCCATCCGAGTATGGGCCCTTTCGGATATCCATCTCTACTCGATCAGATTTTGTGTCCCTTTCTGCCCTTCTTGGCTTTCTTCTTACTGATAAATTTCACCTCAACCAAGATGCTACAGTCACAGATTTTTCGCTAGCTCCACCTACTGCCAATGTTGCCCACCACAATTCCTTCCCCCCAAGGGGAGGCCGTGGACAGCCCTCTGATCGTGGCCGCCATACATTTTCTAGCCAATCACGCACCCATAACTCTTTGTCCTCCATGTCTGGTTCTCGACCCGTGTGTCAAGTTTGTAACCGCATCAGCCATATTGCCCTCCAATGCCACAACCGTTTCAATGAGGCCTTCCAACATGTGCCTCCCCCCTCTTCAGCCCCTGCTTACAATGTTACCGCTGCTGCACCTCTGACTGTTAATTGGTATCCTGACTCGGGTGTTACTCATCACGTCACTTCGGGCTTGGCTAATCTTAATTTCGTTTCCGACTACCATGGCTCCGACACAATTAAGATAGGTAACGGGACAGGTTTGAGAATTCATCACACTGGTTCTTCCACCATTAGTACTCCATCTACTGCTCTTGCACTCAATGATATCCTTCATGTGCCACTAGTGCACCAAAATATCCTTTTTGTGAATAAATTTGCCAATGATAATAATTGTGTCTTCCAATTCTATCCTTCTTATTTTTGTGTCAAGGACATCCACACGGGGAGAGTTCTTCTACGAGGACCGAGCAATAATGACCTTTTCAAGCTTCATTTGACTCAAGGTTCCAATAAAGTCGCGTTTCTTCATGATGCAATAGACCCATGGAATGAACGTATTAGTCACCCCACCTTTAGAGTTGTTCGCACTGTCCTCAAGCAGCTTGGCACTTCATTTCGGCACATTAATTCCAGCCACATCTGTGATGCATGTTAGCATATATCTTGCTGGGTAGTGGGGGGGGGGGGGGGTTACATAACCGAAAGCCAT
>CAUOFW020001436.1:471721-499343 GCA_963454935.2 Ilex paraguariensis
TTTTTAAATAAACTTGAGATCCTTTTTAAATGTCACTGCTTTATTTCAAATTATGTATCTATGTTATGTTAAAATTGAGACCGACCGTTTTAAATGTTTTTCTAAACCTTGTATGGGTTTGAAAGAATTTTTCTACAGAGCTTCGTGCTCACCCCCTATCGCTAACATTTTTCAGATTACTTGCTTAAGGAGGAGGACGTAAGGGTCGAGGAGCCCGCTACTTGGGAGACTTTACTGGACGGGAGTGTGGATCCCGAGGTGGATGCATAGAGCGACCTTCTTTTCTTTTGTACTAGACTAAGACATTCTTTTGGAACATTGCGTAGTCTACATTCTTTTGTTTATTCTGCTGCGCTTCTTTAATTAATTTTTGAGATGTAGTAGTCATGACTTGAGTTTATTCTTTTGGATAATGTTGTAAATATTCGTGGATGACAAATGAAGTTTTGTTTCTTAAGGGATTATATTTCTGTTCTCATGATATGAATAGTTTTAGAATGTAATGTCGTCCAGGGTGTGTTTTGGGGCGTTACACTTAGTTCCTGTCACAAAGACAACCCAAAATCGAGCACTTAGATCCTGTCACGTAGACAACTCAAAATCGAATACTTACTTCCTGTCATGAAGACTACTCAAAATCGAATACTTAATTTATGTCACGTAGACAACTCAAAATCGAACACTTAGTTCCTATCACGAAGACCACTCAAAATCGAACATTTAATTCCTTTCACGTAGACAACTCAAAATTGAACACTTTGTTCCTATCACGAAGACTACTGGTATCCAATAATAAGTTGTCATAATATATATCTCATAGTAAGGATGAATCACATCCACAAGTAAGTTCACCACCCAAACAAATGAACTCATGTCGTATGCACATATTCCATTACACAATCAACCCAAGCCACAAAGAATTATTTCATCGTTTAGTCAATTTCAATTACCCCATATTATCACATCACTCAGCTGTTAAATCTCAACATAAACCATCTCTTAAACATATAAACCAAACTTAAATATTTATCAAATAAAAGATGTAGGGTAGTGCACCTACCTTGAATGGAATTCTACCTCGAAGACGACCCTTCCGCCATAGCTTTGAGTGCAGCATTCTTTGAGGTGTTCACCTTCAGGCCTGACACACCCAATATTTGCAATCCCACGCGACATTAATATGTAATAATGATCAAGTTTGAAATAGTTTATTCGAACCAAGTTCAATTATCAATTCGAGTTCAATTAAATAATTCATTCGCATCAAGTTTAATAATCGNATTCTTTGAGGTGTTCACCTTCAGGCCTGACACACCCAATATTTGCAATCCCACTCGACATTAATATGTAATAATGATCAAGTTTGAAATAGTTTATTCGAACCAAGTTCAATTATCAATTCGAGTTCAATTAAATAATTCATTCGCATCAAGTTTAATAATCGATTCGAATCAAATTAAATAATTTATTCACATCAAATAAAGTTATCTACTCAAATCAATTGAGCTAGTCTTTCTTGAATCCGTTAAAATGATATTTATTTGAACTAATTACACCAAGATAAATATTTCCCATATGATTACAAATACAACAAAAGTATACTTGAATTTACTCCATTTTCTATAAAACCTTAAAATTACATGCTTTCTTGCAATTAATTCATATCCATGAAGTTATGAAATTTCAAGAACAATTCATAAGATTTCTAAGTTAGCCACCAAACTACTATTTTTCTTGACCAAAATTCAACCCACACATAACAATCCCATTCTTTGTATTTTTAATGCAATAACACTAATTATTCTCACACACCCACACAAGCATTATGTTAATTGTTCATGCAACACCCATGGTACTACAAAATCACCATAAGCATAACATTTAACCCACATGCAACACCCAAATACATACACTAGAATAGTATCTATACATTCAAGAGGAGAGAAAATAGATTACATAACTAAGCTTACCTCTTGTATCCACTTCCTTCACCACCACTAATCTTTCACCATTAAGCCCACCACCAACCTCAACCATTTTAAAGTTCCATTCTTTTCGTTCCGTGCCATGGCCGAGACCTCCAAGTTGGAGAGCTTTCCTTTGCATTTTGTTTTCTTAGCCGAAAATCCCCAAATGGTTAAAGAGAGTTCTCTTTTTTTTTTTTTTATTTCTATAAGTTTTGAATGGAGTGCCACCCCCTCTCCCTCTAACCGTCCACTCCCCCTCCCTCTAAATTACACCCACACAATTTTTTCCTTAGTGGAGAGTGCACTCATCGCACTCTTTGCATGTCTTTATGTGTATATATAGATATATATCTCCTTACTTTACTTTTGTGGGAAGTGCACCAATGTATGTGTCCTCATATATATATATATATCCAAATAAATACTACACCTAATAATCTATATTACTAGCCTTTAATCAAATTATTACATACATTAGCAAGTATATTTATAAACAATAAGTTAATATCACCTGCTTCTCACCCACTTAGTGCCCTATGCACTAACATGCATAAAATAATAAAATTAGGCCACATTCAAGCATACTCATTTAACTTTATACACTTAAAACAAAACAATTCTCTCAGCGTCATTCAATCTAAATAATTCTCATACCTTATTCATATACACTATCTAAAGATTTAAATACTGATCGTATAGGTTCAGGTCTCTTATAGGTTCAGGTCTTTTTTTTCTTTCAGTCATTCCCTTTCTATCTGTTAGTCCATACACTTGACATTTTCTGTTTCCCATTAAAATATAACATCAGAAGAAATACTTATATTATATATGTTTTTCTTTTAACCCTACATCTTCGACTATGTGGGTAGGACATACCATTTCCATATTATTCAAATCAACATATTTTCATATTCGATATAATTCTCTACTTAACCGTCCTCACAAATACAATTCAATGATTAATCTTTTCACAAGGCATCATGTATGGCGTACACATATATTCACCCTTAGGACTACAACTTCACTATTATGTCAATACTTGCCATCAAGGTATAAATCACCACTCAAATACCATTTCATCTTTACCCAATATAAACACATACACATGTACCCTTCAAAAGGTACATTACAATTTAAATTCTGCACACTTACTACATACCACATGCTCATATAAAATTACATCTATTTTATATTATTTGCCTTTTGTTATCATGTCACCCACATAATGAAAATACCCTGCTTCTTTTCTTTTATTACTCAACACAAATCTCACATCACTTATCCTCACGTCTCATACTTTACTTTTTTTTTTTTTGACACAATAATCCATCCATATGCATCAAGAATTATTATTATTAAAATACCCATAGATTAAGTCTACAAAGGCTATCAAATCATTTATAAATGCAAATGTCATACTATAATTTCACAATATCCGCATCCGGTACTACAAATTATTTCTAGTTTTAAATATACAACAACACTTACAGTTGAGTAACTATACCATCTACCTAGGATAAGAACATATTTCCCGTGTTTCTATCTTATTAAGTGGTTGAGTATTAACATATAAATACATCACTCCCTTTTTCTTTCCCCTATGCAGCATAATTTTTTTTTCCTTAGAGTTTCATTCAACCATATGAATCTCCGATTAACTAAATCACAGAGTTACATTTTTAGCTATTTCATTTCCACCTACACTTCATATTATAAAGTAACGAATACATATATGTAATCCCTGATGCATATCTAATAGCAAACTCATTTTCTCCATCCAATGAAAATCTTGATAGTTTGTTTAACAACACAAATGAAAATCTTGATAGTTTGTTTAATAACACACTACTGACTACTTACATAACTTCCCTCATTCCTAATAGCATTTTTCTCATGCATGAAATTGCTATGTTCAACTTCCCTACATAATACTTCTCAAATTTAATTGCAATATAATGCAACAAAAAACTTACCCTTTTCTCATGATTTAGGAATTCTAATTTAAACTCATTCAATATTGTTATTGCATACAACAAGTCCACAAATAACATTGTAATCAATTGAAAAAAATTGAATAGACTTTCTTATCCACCCTTAATACTCTTGGGTTGGGAAATTCCATTTCAGCATTCTTAAGTTAGGTTCACTTAACTATCTTCTATACTAACTTTAGCCATAACTTTCGTGTATTAGTTATGCATATAATAATCCTCAACTACGTATTCATCATGCTTGATACTCTATTCCTTAGTAGAATTCTCGATACCAAGGGTACCTAATATGAAACTTCAGAATTAACTATCAAACAAAAATAAAATCCTTAGTTTTTAGCAAAATCACCCCCACCTTAACATGTTTCTGCAACATTTTTTTTTTCTTGGAAGTTCATAAATATAACAAGATAAACATGGTGGAAATAAATTCCACAAATGCAGTGAAGATTTAAACTCCAAAAGATAACTTTATAACTAGTATTACCAGAGTTAATATCTTTCCATTTGATTCGACAATTGTACTTTCCTTATATGCCCATTACGTGCTTCTATACTTGCAAATCAAGCCATCAACACATTTATCCACATATATATGTTTGCCTTATATTCTAGACACCAGTTATTCAACTCTTCGTTAGAATATTTCATTTCCCTTCTCATGTAATTCGTATTCCAATTTTCTCCATTTCTAAAGTACATACTTAGAATATCATAAATTCAGTTTCATAAAGGTTTTGTTCAGGTAAAACCTATTCAAGGGTTTCAATATTTACATATGCTTACACTATTGAAGCAATTATGGAGGTAAGTGAAATAATTCCAAATTCATTCACTCTTATTCATCCANGTTTCATAAAGGTTTTGTTCAGGTAAAACCTATTCAAGGGTTTCAATATTTACATATGCTTACACTATCGAAGCAATTATGGAGGTAAGTGAAATAATTCCAAATTCATTCACTCTTATTCATCCACACTATTAAATTTATGATATCACGATCTCTACATCAGTGGTTACTATAATGAGTATAATAGGCCATCATACTGATTTTAATAATCCACTAATATATAATATATAAGATAGTATAATTACACCATACTTATTTCTTCCATAATCAGGTTTTATTGCAACGCTACCGCCTTTATCTTTCATTTCCTTACTTCAAGGTAAAGTGCTTTACCTTGCAAAACTACGGTACACAGAAACAAATTCATGATCAAGAAATTATATGTTCATTCATAGATAAACATATCAATCTTTTGTTGGATGTCATGGTATCATGATTCATGCATAACACCACAGAAAAATTATCCTTGGTATTGGAATTGTTTTCATACCATAAAAATCTTATAAGTATGTACCTATCATTAAAGGAATATCATCTCGCCACTAAGGCAATATATTAGCCATCAAGCTATATTTCTCAATTCTAACATCATCTCATCAATATTTGATAGATAAATACTCATATGTCATCATAGATGCCATGTTCGTGAGCCATCGTACATGACATTCACACATGTATATCAATTATATATACACACCCATAAGCCATTATATATCAATTATGTATTCACTTAATTCTGCCAATAAGGCCATAGCTTAGCCATTAACGCTATATATGCTTTTTTTTTTAGTATACTCTGCCACAAAGGCTATATATGCCATTCAGGCATAATCCGCCACTAAGGTTTTATATCCGCCACTAAGGCCACACGATCACCATTAAAATATTTTATCTGCCACTAAGGCATAATAACGGTAGTACGTAAAGTCACACAATTGCTCTTTCTAAGCTATACTAATTAATAGACTCTTTACACATCAATACAACTTTTCGCCACTACATAACCATTGTTAATCAATAACCCATTTAGTCCTTCAATATCAACAATTTTATACTAGCCATATAGATTAGATTTACGACCTTCAAGGCCCGTTAGTATCTTTAGATCAATAAACATCGTGCACATACACCAATAATTACATAGGCATATTCTAGCCATTATCAATCACATGAAAATATATACACACACACACACACACTCACATTTGTCAATGAATTAATTACACAAACCATAACCTCATACTTGAATGTAAAACTATATAGTTTAAGCAATCAAGTTTCAACTCAATTGTGTTCCATAATATATATCATTTTTTATTTCCCAACTTATTCACCTTTTTCGGAACCCCTAGGTGATCCTGACAATATTATTGTCATCATTGCACCTAGCGCATATTATGTCAAATCCTATATAAATACTATTTATACATGCTAAAAGTGTTACATATACATGCATGATTGATGAATCAACCCGTTTCCAAATATTTTCACACATAATGTAACCTAACTACATAGACATTTCGTACTAACCATGCCATTTTTCCCTAGCTAAGTGCGTATTTAAATTCATAAACCATATATACCTGTGAACAACCAAATCTCAAGAGCTTGTATCTAAACTCAATTGAGCACTTTCAAGCGCTTAGCAATTTAGCAAACTAAAACCAAGGCTCTATGCCAAGATAAGGAAACAAATAAAATAATTACTTAATTAAATTTTGTTTTTTTACTCTGTCACAAACATCCTCCCTTGAGTTTAAAGCATTGAAAGGATTTCTTGCTCATAATGATTTTGTTTAGAGAGTATCTAACTTTAAACACGTTCACAACTCACGATTAGCCTGTTCTAACAAAACAACTTAACATATATAGTTAAAGTTGTTAAAAGTCTTCACTTCTCACGCATAACACATACTATTCACAATTTTGTAAATGTTTTCATAATCAACACTATAATAGCCCACCATAGCACATTAGTTATTACAATCATGTTACCACTTGTGTTTCAATTTTTATCATTCAATAAATAAAACCCATTATGCTTTCATTCAAGCATTTATGTTAACAACTCCCAAATTATCCCTTATTGATTTTACTAATCAACTCCCCTTTTTAACATTGTCCTTTCCATCCATTCATCATAAAACGAAACAAAACAATATTTCATCTCTATCCAATCCAAAGTAATTGTAAAATCCTTAATTCATAGTACTATAAAACAAACAATTAGCATCCTAATATCTAACTCTATCTACAATATACAGACTCCCTAAACTGTCCACTACCGACCTAAACTTACTTGTCCATAGAACCTATAAACTTGGCTCTAATACCAAAAATTATAACACCCCAACCCGGGGTACAATATCTATCACAAACGATAAAAAGAACTCGACAACAACCATAAATCTCTACTTTTTTTCTATACATAAAAACAAGCACATAAAAATTCACTATAACCCCTTAGTGGAATGACTCACCCTGAGCCCTACATAATGTCAAACTGTGGTATTGATCTCAAAACAATGACATATATAAAAAAATACAATTTAATTAAAAAGGACAAATAGACAAAACCACCCCCTCCCCACGACGACATCCCAATCGACCTTCTAGACTTGGCAGTAGACTCCTCGCATCCTTACGATTTTTCCTGAAAAGTCATTAAGATCATTAGTGAGAGCAATGATGTGATCATTAATCATGAGAACAACAGGAGAGAAAGAAACAATTTATTAATTTAGGAACAACCTTAACAACGCAGCAGTTACCAACATTCAAATTACACTTCACCACATAGACGTTATTCGTGTACATCACGTAGACATAACTTGTATATACCACATAGTCAAAATATACTACACGAATCATTAATTTCACATAATTAAATTAAGCCACACAATGAATATCCCTCACGCACACATCCCGGCCACACAAGGAATTCAAGCCACACAAAATAAAATTCTCAACACTTATATGTGTCATCGCACATAACTAATCTTTCGTCAAGTAGACAATTCGAAGCACATTGCTAATTTTGACCACGTAGACGACCCATACCAAAAATTTAATTCACATCATTTAGATGACTCACAATCACTTTATTTCCTCTTGCTACATATAAAATACAAAATCGAACACTTAGTTCCTGTCACAAAGACAACTCAAAATCGACCACTTAGATCCTGTCACGTAGACAACTCAAAATCGAACACTTAGTTCCTGTCACGAAGACCACTCAAAATCGAATACTTAATTCCTGTCACGTAGACAACTCGAAATCGAACACTTTGTTCCTGTCACGAAGACTACTTGTATCCAATAATAAATTGTCATAATATATATCTCATAGTAAGGATAAATCACGTTCACAAGTAAGTTGACCACCCAAACAAATCAACTCATGTCGTACGCACATATTCCATTATACAATCAACCCAAGCCACAAAGAATTACTTCATTGTTTAGTCAATTTCAATTGCACCATATTATCACATCACTCAGCTGTTAAATCTCAACAGAAACCATCTTTTAAACATATAAACCAAACTTAAATATTTATCAAATAAAAGATGTAGGGTAGTGCACCTACCTTGAATGGAATTCTACCTCGAAGACGACCCTTCCGCCAGAGCTTTGGGTGCGGTGTTCTTTGAGGTGTTCACCTTCAAGCCTGGCACACCCAATATTTGCAATCCCACTCGGCATTAATATGTAATAATGTTCAAGTTTGAAATAGTTTATTCAAACCAAGTTCAATTATCAATTCGAGTCGAATTAAATAATCCATTCACATCAAAGTTTAATAATCGATTCGAATCAAATTAAATAATTTATTCACATCAAATAAAGTTATCTACTCAAATCAATTGAGCTAGTCTTTCTCGAATCTGTTAAAATGATATTTATTTGAACTAATTGCACCAAGATAAACATTTCCCATATGATTGCAAATACAACAAAAGTATACTTGAATTTACTCCATTTTCTATAAAACCTTAAAATTACATGCTTTCTTGCAATTAATTCATATCCATGGAAGTTATGAAATTTCAAGAACAATTCATTAGATTTCTAAGTTAGCCACCAAACTACTATTTCTCTTGACCAAAATTCAACCCACACATAACAATCCCATTCTTTTTATTTTTAATGCAATAACACTACTTATTCTCACACACCCGCACAAGCATCATGTTAATTTTTCATGCAACACCCATGGTACTACACAATCACCATAAGCGTAACATTTAACCCACATGCAATACCCAAATACATACACTAGAATAGTATCTATATATTCAAGAGGAGAGAAAATAGATTACATAACTAAGCTTACCTCTTGTATCCACTTCCTTCACCACCACTAATCTTTCGCCCTTAAGCCCACCACCAAGCTCAACCATTTTAAAGTTCCATTCTTCTCGTTCCGTGCCATGGCCGAGACCTCCAAGTTAGAGAGCTTTCCTTTGCATTTTGTTTTCTTGGCCGAAAATCTCCAAATGGTTAAAGAGAGTTCTCTCTTTTTTTTTTTTTTTTTTTTTNGCCACACAAGGAATTCAAGCCACACAAAATAAAATTCTCAACACTTATATGTGTCATCGCACATAACTAATCTTTCGTCAAGTAGACAATTCGAAGCACATTGCTAATTTTGACCACGTAGACGACCCATACCAAAAATTTAATTCACATCATTTAGATGACTCACAATCACTTTATTTCCTCTTGCTACATATAAAATACAAAATCGAACACTTAGTTCCTGTCACAAAGACAACTCAAAATCGAGCACTTAGATCCTGTCACGTAGACAACTCAAAATCGAACACTTAGTTCCTGTCACGAAGACCACTCAAAATCGAATACTTAATTCCTGTCACGTAGACAACTCGAAATCGAACACTTTGTTCCTGTCACGAAGACTACTTGTATCCAATAATAAATTGTCATAATATATATCTCATAGTAAGGATAAATCACGTTCACAAGTAAGTTGACCACCCAAACAAATCAACTCATGTCGTACGCACATATTCCATTATACAATCAACCCAAGCCACAAAGAATTACTTCATTGTTTAGTCAATTTCAATTGCACCATATTATCACATCACTCAGCTGTTAAATCTCAACAGAAACCATCTTTTAAACATATAAACCAAACTTAAATATTTATCAAATAAAAGATGTAGGGTAGTGCACCTACCTTGAATGGAATTCTACCTCGAAGACGACCCTTCCGCCAGAGCTTTGGGTGCGGTGTTCTTTGAGGTGTTCACCTTCAAGCCTGGCACACCCAATATTTGCAATCCCACTCGGCATTAATATGTAATAATGTTCAAGTTTGAAATAGTTTATTCAAACCAAGTTCAATTATCAATTCGAGTCGAATTAAATAATCCATTCACATCAAAGTTTAATAATCGATTCGAATCAAATTAAATAATTTATTCACATCAAATAAAGTTATATACTCAAATCAATTGAGCTAGTCTTTCTCGAATCTGTTAAAATGATATTTATTTGAACTAATTGCACCAAGATAAACATTTCCCATATGATTGCAAATACAACAAAAGTATACTTGAATTTACTCCATTTTCTATAAAACCTTAAAATTACATGCTTTCTTGCAATTAATTCATATCCATGGAAGTTATGAAATTTCAAGAACAATTCATTAGATTTCTAAGTTAGCCACCAAACTACTATTTCTCTTGACCAAAATTCAACCCACACATAACAATCCCATTCTTTTTATTTTTAATGCAATAACACTACTTATTCTCACACACCCGCACAAGCATCATGTTAATTTTTCATGCAACACCCATGGTACTACACAATCACCATAAGCGTAACATTTAACCCACATGCAATACCCAAATACATACACTAGAATAGTATCTATACATTCAAGAGGAGAGAAAATAGATTACATAACTAAGCTTACCTCTTGTATCCACTTCCTTCACCACCACTAATCTTTCGCCCTTAAGCCCACCACCAAGCTCAACCATTTTAAAGTTCCATTCTTCTCGTTCCGTGCCATGGCCGAGACCTCCAAGTTGGAGAGCTTTCCTTTGCATTTTGTTTTCTTGGCCGAAAATCTCCAAATGGTTAAAGAGAGTTCTCTCTTTTTTTTTTTTTTTTTTTTTTCTATAAGTTTGAATGGAGTGCCCACCCCCTCTCCCTCTAACCGTCCACTCCCCCTCCCTCTAAATTACACCCACACAATTTTTTCCTTAGTGGAGAGTGCACTCATTGCACTCTTTCCATGTCTTTATGTGTATATATATATATATATCTCCTTACTTTACTTTTGTGGGAAGTGCACCAATGTATGTGTCCTCATATATATATATATATCCAAATAAATACTACACCTAATAATCTATATTACTAGCCTTTAATCAAATTATTACATACATTAGCAAGTATATTTATAAACAATAAGTTAATATCACATGCTTCCCACCCACTTAGTGCCCTATGCACTAACATGCATAAAATAATAAAATAATAAAATTAGGCCACATTCAAGCATACTCATTTAACTTTATACACTTAAACAAAACAATTTGCTCATCGTCATTCAATCTAAATAATTCTCATACCTTATTCATATGCACTATCTAAATATTAAAATACTGATCGTACAGGTTCAGGTCTCTTATCAATGTTCCTAATTAAATAGTAATTACCAATCATACACATTCCTATCACATGTGAACATGCTCATAATAAATGTTCATATAATCTTTATTCGTGTTCGAGTCTTACAGTTCTACCGGTAGAAGAGCCCAGATTTCCCCTAATTCACTCCTTTTTTCAATTCCAAATTGTCCAATCTCATACCACATCTATCCAAACTCATATAACATACAATTTTACACAAAATATAATTCATATAAGTTTGATTTACAATCCTTTATACAACATTACATATCCAAAACCAATTACAAGATTGTTTTACAAAAGTGTAATCTAAAGCCACAAGTCAGCTTTCTTCATCAACGAGGGACCAAGTGAGAGCCGTCCACCGGCACTTGTCCCGCACTTGAAATGTTGTCTTCATAAAGGGTGAGTCACGCTCAATAGGATATCTCCTAAAGAGGTTACTTCCCAACCTAGATACATATAAAATGCTCACTTGCAATTCAACAATAAAACAAACATTCATCCAACAACAAAACAAGCATTCATCCAACAACATGCAACTTCAAGAATGAATGTCATAATACCATATCATGTTATGAGATGAGACTCACATATGCAACACAAGCTGAGCCTTCACCTGCTCTCATAACACATGCAATGGTCATGCATATGAATCCGGGTATACCAAGCCCCCGCCATTGATGTTATACATCCAATGACCATTTATAAAATGAACCATGTGTCTTTCTTGGGTAGATGATTTCCTAGACTTTCACCAACGGTCCATCACACTAACATGAATTTTTGTATCCCACCTCTGATTACGCGTGCACAAATACACTTTTTTTAACTTTCACCATCGGAAGTGTATAAACTAGTAATCAGGTCTTGCACCCAATGGAGAGTCTAGTCATTCTTGCTATACCCGACACAACAAGTTTTCTATGCAACCAGTGCAACTCAGTCGGACCTAGGATGGTGTTTGATTAAAAAACATGCGCACACACCCACACTCATGTCAATTGCCCACGAATGTGATACTGCCCGCGTATATACAAATGTAAATGTACAATTGTAATTCTAATATCAAGTTCAATATGTCATGAGCACATTATGAACAACTTCAATATCCATCAACATTTTCTATTGTCAATTACATCAGAAGCATATAATCACCATCAACAACATCACCAAAGCATGTTATAACATTGTCAATGCAAATAACACACTTAATCAACATAGGCATTTCATCAAATACCTTTAAGGCATAATTATATACACATAACATGCCACTTTCACCACATATCTCAACAAATCATAAATAAGTAATTTCAACAATCCCAATTCATACTAGAATTGATTTTCACCATTCTTATACCCATTTTTCACATTTCAACTACAATACTATGTGTCATACATGAGATTCCATCTCTAACACCCTACCCATTTCATATTTCAACCCTAGGTTGGAAATAAACCTAGTGAGCAAAGGAACTCTACCTCTTGAAGCGTAATTTAAGTGATAGAAAACTTCCTAGAACCCAAATCAAGCTTTGAACCTTGATTTCCAAAAATTCTATCTTTTAGAATTCATCAAAATCCGTGCTTTTTGGTACACAGACGTAGCCCTCGTTGCGTAGATGAACTTTAGTTCTTGGCCCGAAGCATTTCAACCAAAGGTTGGCCTTAGATCGCAGAGAGAAGTTGAAGAAATCCTTGATTTTTCTCTCTCTTTCTCCAACAAAAATCAATAGCCAATTTGGCAAAAAAAACTGATTTCCCCCCCCCCCCATTTATACCCCTTAGATACTTGATNGCCCGAAGCATTTCAACCAAAGGTTGGCCTTAGATCGCAGAGAGAAGTTGAAGAAATCCTTGATTTTTCTCTCTCTTCTTCTCTCTCTTTCTCCAACAAAAATCAATAGCCAATTTGGCGAAAAAAACTGATTTCCCCCCCCCCATTTATACCCCTTAGATACTTGATCCTCGTTGCACCACACATCCGCCTTTTCAGGGTCCAATTTCGTCCTAAATCAATTAAATCTTGTCCGGTTTCAAGTTCAATATATTTTTATTTTTACTCAATTTAAATTATTTTTCACATTTCAAAATTAATTTCCAATCACGTTTATTTTGGTTACGCGACACCCGATAACTTCGTAAAATGCAAAAAATCTGATAGTCTCAGAATTCCATGAAAATTGACTAGGTAACTAGATTTTGCAAGACGAATCCAACAATGAGGTCCATTTCGTTATTTGAGTTCTAGAAAAATTCATATTTTCAACTCATACCGTAGTGGCTAATTATCATTTTGCCATTTTTTATAAAAATTCAAATTTTTTCGAGTTTTACATCCCTTCAACAAATTCACTTGGCTTTTCTCCATTGCAAATAAAAGTGNATTTGAGTTCTAGAAAAATTCATATTTTCAACTCATACCGTAGTGGCTAATTATCATTTTGCCATTTTTTTATAACAATTCAAATTTTTTCAGAGTTTTACATCCCTTCAACAAATTCACTTGGCTTTTCTCCATTGCAAATAAAAGTGATACATTAGCTTGTTTCATTAAATTCAAGTCTTTGGTTGAAACTTACTTCACGCAAGGATCAAATATTTGCATAGCGATTGGGGTGGTGAGTATCGTCACATCTCTCGTTATCTTACCACATGCGATATTGGCCATTGTCTATCTTGTCCTCATACCCATCAATATAATGGAGCTACCAAAAGGAGACATCATCACACTATTGAAACAGAATTGGCTATATTAGCACATTCCACTACGCCACAACATTTTTGGGACTTTGCTTTTGAATCCGCAGTGTATCTCATTAACCGGCTTCCATCTATGGTCATTGCCAATATTTCCCCATTGGAGAAGCTCTTTCACAAATTGCCGAATTATAAATTTTTAAAAGTATTTGGCTGCCTTTGTTATCCTTGTCTTCGGTCATACCGGCATCACAAGTTGGACTATAGATCTACACCATGTGTTTTTCTCAGCTACAGTCCATTCCATCATGGCTATTGGTGTTTGGATTCGGAAACTAATCGCATTTACATCTCTCACAATGTTGTTTTTAATGAAATTGTGTTTCCTTTTACGAGTGCCTCTCCCCCTTCGCCCCCATCTACCCCACAACTTGTACCAAGCTTACCCACTATACCTTTGTTCAACTCACGTCCTATGAACCCAGTTGTATCATCCTCATCAAAACAATATTCTGTCCAGCCACATACTCTCCCTTCTGCTAGACTCTTAGACCCACCATCACTGCCCATAACCGCTACAACCCTCCCTCCTTCCACAATTGAGTGTGTTGACACTTTACCTACCTCTATAGATGGCTCCTTACCCAACTCCACCTCACTGCCAAACCCTTCACCATACTCCCTCTCTAATCCTCTTGACACTCATAATCAAGTGGCCAACCCAACTAAAACTGATCCAATGATCACTCGGACTCAAGATGGTACATGTCAGCCGAAAGTTTTAAATGCTCACACTAAATACCCGCTACCTCAGTGCTACCTTGCCCATCTAACCACTGATCTTGTCCCAACATCGGCCACTATAGCCTCCAAACTCCCCCATTGGTGTGTTGCTATGGCTTAAGAGATCCATGCCTTACTCAAGAATGGCACGTGGAAGCTTGAGCCACCTAAACCCAACCAAAATCTAGTTGGTTGCAAATGGATTTTTTGCATCAAAAAGTGAGCTAATAGATCAATTGAACACTATAAAGCTCCTCTTGTCGCCAAAGGATTTAATCAACAAGAGGGTATTGATTATACCGAAACATTTAGTCTGGTAGAGAAACCAGTCACTATCCGGACTGTTTTATGTTTGGCCACTTCTCATCATTGGCCTATTTGGAAACTCGATATAAATAATGCCTTCTTCCATGGTACTCTCAGTGAGGATGTTTACATGATGCAACCATCGGGGGTTTCATCGACTCCAATCATCCGCACTATGTTTGTCAACTTTTCAAGTCTCTTTATGGGCTTAAACAAGCTCCTCGCACTTGGTTTGAATGTTTAAGTTCATTTTTACTCGCTCAAGCTTTCATAGCCTCCCAAACGGACACCTCTTTGTTCATTCACCACACACCCACATTTGTCACATATTCTTGTTTATGTTGACAACTTTGTCATCACATGCAGCTCCCCATCATCCATTCATGATCGTATCTCCGAGCATGGCATAGATTTTGCCACTAAAGATTTGGGAACCCTCAAATTTTCTTNATATTCTTGTTTATGTTGACAACTTTGTCATCACATGCAGCTCCCCATCATCCATTCATGATCTTCTCTCCGAGCATGGCATAGATTTTGCCACTAAAGATTTGGGAACCCTCAAATTTTCTTGGGTATCGAAGTTGTCCATAACCCTCATGGATTGTTGCTATCCCAATGCCAATATATTTTTGAACTCCTCAAGAAATGTCATATGGATGCTTCTAAACCACTCTCAAACCCGTTTGCCCTAATTGTCAAACTTCAGCGTAATGAAGACGATCCATTTCATGAAGCTCAATTGTATAGAAGTGTTTTCGGTGCTTTGCAATATGTAACCATTACTCGACCCGACCTTTCTTTTTTGGTTAACAAAGCCTGTAAATTTATGAAACGCACCACTGATATCCATTGGACTAACGTAAAAGAATTCTACAATATCTGAAGGACACCATTGATAGTTCTCTTCCCATTTGTCGCTCCACAAATTTCATCCACTTCGCATACTATGACGCAGATTGGGCGGGTTGTTTGGACGACCGAAAGTCCACTGGAGGTTATGCCATATTTCTTGGACCAAATCTTATCTCATGGGCATCTCGCAAACAAAAATTAGTTGTTCGTTCAAGTATAGAATCTAAATATTGTGCCCTTAATGATGCTATCGCAGAGACCACTTAGATTCAATCCTTATTACAGGAGCTCCATATTCACACAACTAATAGTCCCATACTCGGTGTGATAATGTGGGTGCTACGTACCTCACTGCAAATCCGATCTTTTCACAATTGAATGAAGCATGTTGAAATAGGTTTTCATTTTGTTCAAGATAAAATAGACAAACGAACCCTTGAAATTTGTTACCTCTCGACCAAAGGTCAAATTGCAGACATCTTCACCAAACTGTAGTCAACCCGTCGGTTCCATCTTCTTCGTGACAAGCTTAACCTCCTTAATGGGATGCTACACTTGCAGGGGCATTTTAGAGATAAGGATTAAATTCTTAAATTTCAAAATCAATTGTATTCATTGTGATAAGTATAAAACTTATCACCTCTATGTTGTAATATTATATATAGTGTAAACATATTAGGCAATGAGAGTGTGTAAATATTTTCATTTAAGTGTTTACTCTTATAACCTTGAAGGAAAAAAGCATCAAAGCACAAAAGCATGATCTGTAACGCCCCAAAATCCTCCTTGGACAACATTATTTTTTAAAACCATTCACATCATGAGAGCCACTAATAAAATCCATCAATAAAAGAAATTTCATTCATCATAAATAATATCTACAACATCATCCCAAAAGAATATGTCAAACCATGACAATTACATTCAAAAGAATCAAACTTAATATGCAGCAGAATAACAAAAATATTAGCATGAACATTATCTCAAAAGGAATTCCCTAGTCTAGGACATAGAAATAACACTCCTAAATATCCCCCTCCGGATCCATATGCCCATCCACTTGAGCTTCCCAAGGTACCTGCTCATCGACTTCGGGTTCTTCCTCTAAGCCATCATTTGAAAAATATATTGTTTGTAGGGGGTGAGCACTAAGCTCTGTAGCAACATCCTCCCAAACTCGAACAAGATTTAGAAAACATGTAAAAAAATTCGGTCTCATTTCGTAAATATTACATATTAATTTTTAAAAGAAAACAGGAACATTTCAATAGATCTCAAGTTTATACAATAGCAATAAATTAAGTGAAGTAATAACACCAAATTACAAATAACAAATCATTTTCAACCATAAACCATTTCCCACAAGGTCTTGTAGAATCTCATACTTCCACAAGCTCTTGTAGAAAACCGTTTATGGTACAATAAACCATAAACCCACAACTTGTATTCGTATCTCAGGTATGATGCATGATTTGTATGAATAAACACATCGAGAATATCCTGGCCAATACACACACAACCAAATCCTCGCAAGGATATCCAACATTTAGGAAGGGTGTATATCAACTCATGGCAGTGAAGAATCCAACCCAGGAATAGTATACTACCTCTTCTCCTTGGTACCCGTGAGTGAATAGTGGTTTGGTCCTCACAAAGCACCAACCCTACTACGAGTGATAGGAAAAAATTCAAACCCGCACGGAGTAAGAAATGCATCTACCCACTCTACGATACCCATTCGACGGCCACCCATGGTCATCCAAACACCCACAAGAGATACCATAACCAACCAATTTCTTCAAATCACAAGCCAATCCAAAATCCTCAAATCTCACATGTAATATTACCATAGAACCATTTAAGAAAATATGCAAGATATCATCACAAATACCATTTTATGGTTCAATATAAAGTACTAAAGTTTTGAAATCAAGAACAAAGGAAAAATCAAGAGAAAAATCCCTTTCTCTTGAAAACTAGGGTTTGAAGATGAGAAAAAGAGCTTTAATGGTTACCCAACTATAACATTGTTTCAAACATGGTAATAATTGCAAGAATCAAAGATTTTATAGCATACATATATGATTTAGAGTCAAAAAGTACATATATATATATATATATATATGCACAAGCCTCAATGTAAGAGAATAGGAAGAAACCCCTAATTAGGTGTTCTTGAAAAACTTGGGATTTGATCCAATTCAACGTGCGAATCCCCTTTGATCTTATGTTTTTCCCTCTCTTTCTTCCTCTCTAAGATTTTCTAGGGTTAGAAGTGTTGAAATGGGGCTAAATGGGACGTCCTTAGGTATTTATAGTGGAAGGAAAACCGACTGTTTCGCGACTTAAAATTTCAGATTTTTAGAAAACCTTCTTGAAGGTTTTTCATTGACCTTCCGAAAGGTTTGCCTATTAGACAAACATTTCCATTAACTTCCAGAAGGTTCTTCATCAACCTTTCGGAAGGTTTGTCTACTAGACAAACATTTTTATTAACCTTCTGGAAGGTTTTTCATCGACATTCCTGAAGGTTTGTCTACTGTACAAATATTTTCATTAACCTTCTGAAAGGTTTTTCATCGACCTTCCAGAAGATTTTGCCTACTGGATAAGCATTTATCTTAACATTCTGGAAGGTTTTGCCTGTTTTTCTACAAACCCTCCATTCTTCATTTCCAATCAATTCCAAACCCTTCCAACACCAACTCAAACTTATACAACATAAAGTTGTTCATGAAATATAGTTGGTACAAGTTCTATTACAAATGATTTCATATATTTATCCGGGTTTTTCAATATTAGCATTTCACAAAGAAATGATTTCTTGCTATATAAAGATAAGAGTGTGGGGGTTTACATGATCGTTAGGCGACTTGAACGTCTTCACAATTTTCCCCCATCCCACCTATTATTTTTAAGGAGATAAATCTTATTGATAGTGAGTCATAGCTTGCATTATGTTCCTCTAAGCAAAACCAGTTTTGCCTAGAGCCTTGATTACTTTTTATAGAATATTGGAAAATTGTAGTCTCAAGGTATTTAATAAATTTAGTTCGAATAGATTTTAGTTATTTTTTTGTCTCTTTAACTTATAAAGTCATGAAAGTCCCAAAGTGAAGGCCGATGTATAAATATTAGATTCAAAAGTCTAGATATCGGCTCGTGAAAGAAAGGTATGCTTCTTTTATTGCCTTGCTAATACTTGCATGTTTATCGAAAGTATCTAATTTTATTTTGTTTTTTACTTCTATTTGCAGCATCATAAAAGTTAGAATTAGCTCTTGGAAGATCTTGAGCTTGTTAAATATTATATATTGTCCATTCAAGTTGTGTATGGTCATGCAAATTTCAATGCCTCATGACTTTGCTCATGTTTAGCACAACTAAATCATACTTTCTTTTTTTTTACCACCGCATATAGTTGGTTTGTCGCAACTCGCACAAGTTAATTATGTGTGATACTGATCTCTAAAATCATTTACTTGCTTTAGTTAGCATTTTTGTTTTTGGGTTTTAATAGAATGTGATTTTTGATCAGTTAGTCATCAATGTTTATAGAAATTATGGAATTTAGGGGAACTGGTCCACGATTTTAATATACAACATTTTATCTTCGAAATGATTCATGTGTAACACACATGTGTATCAACTAGTAACTGTTAGTGTAAGCATATAAACTTTCATTGTCAAATTGGTATTTCAAATATTTTGTGATTTTTCTTTCGATGTAGTCTATACAATATTTTTACTATTATATCTTTGGGGTAAATTTCACCCAGACTTCTTGTAATTAGGACAAATGATACAAACAGCCCTTGAAATTTCAAAAATGATAGGGCAACCCCAATCAGCGTTAAAAATTCATTGAAGTTAACAGTTTGTGTAGAAATACATTTTCTCTCACAAACTTAACTAATCAAAGTCAATCTTATATCCTATCGATGACCCAAACCCTCACCCATACCCTAGATCCTAGACCATGCCCTAGACCTTACTATAGGTTCCATGGGCCGGATTTCCCTACAGGTTCTATTACCCAGCCCAAAAAAAATAAGATCAAAACTCGATAGGACTGATAGTTGACCTGCCCGAGCCCAATAGCCTTCAAGAGAGGGCTTGGGCCTACCCGCAACCCATTACCCATCCCGAAACCTAGCCCTATAGCCCGCCCGCAAAAAAATAGTTAAAACTCAGCCCAAGAACCCGCTTGCCTAGCCCAGCCCAATTGGGCTTGCTCGCCCGTCGAGCCTACTCAAACTATGGAAATAAGTCCCCCAAATTCGGAATTCAAAGTTTTATAAATTTAGATATTATAAATAATATATTATTTTCTTTTTCATGTATTAAACATATATGCTTTAAATGGTAGAGTTGTGCAAATGATAGATAGGTGGGTTGACTTTGCAGTTCGTCTCCAATTTATAAATAAAATTAATTATTATTTATTTTTTGTCAATTGTGACTCTACTTTTAATTTAAAAATATAATTTATAAAAATATTAAGTTAAAAAAATATTTATTATTTTTAAATGAAATTGTATATAAAAAGCCCCTCTAATAGGCCCGTCCGTAAGCCCTCCCAACAGGCCCATAAGCCCGTGCCAACAGACCCGACAAATAGGCTAGTAACTAACGGAGTATTAAAATTTGTTGATATAATTTTTTTTAAAAATTAAACAGGATAACACGATATAACTAGTTTAACCTGTTTAATGTTTTTAAAAAAAATTATATCAACAAATTTTAATACTCCATTTTTTTTATTGCCAACTGTACTTGCCTTAAACAAGAGGAATTTTCAGCCAATCTCATGTGAAAGTCAGACTTGAAGGCTGACAAAAAGGGAAAGAGGTCACTGCCTTTTATAGGCAAGTCAACCCTTCCCATCTACCCCTCATTTGTTGATGTGGGACAAAAACAAATGCCTTTGTCTTTGAATTGCTCTCCATCTCCCCTCATTTGTCTTTGAATTGCTCCTTTACTTTTTGTTTTTGTTTATGTATTGATTTCTTTACTTCTTTTTTTGGGCTAATTTTTTACAATAATAATTAATTTATTATTATATTAATTTTATTTAAATGGGTAAGCGTGTGATAAAAAATTTGACAGATTTCATCCGAACACGACCCGTTTATTAAACATGTCTGGCAGGTCAGCCCATTTACCTCCCAAATCTTTTAAGATCTCAGTCAAACCCATTTAATTCGTGTCAGTTAATCATATCGTGTCTGATTTTGACAGACCTACCTACCTACCCTACCCAGACCCAGTCCAAAAGAAATTTCACGGACCCACCGTCTCTCTGTTCACCATCATTGAAAAGGAAGAGGCAGTGTTCTGTACACCATGACAGATTCTTGGTTGATGAACCAAACAGTTACCTATGCACTGCCATCACACCACCACACTGCTACAACGCCATCGCTCCACCACATCCCTACAATGCAATCGCACCACATCATTGCACAGGTCTAATCGAAGATAAGCTATGTTCTCTCTCCAAAATTTGAATATTATAACTAATTGAAGAGCCACATCCCCTTTGTAGTGCCCCCACCCCCAATGATTCACATGATGAAGCTATTGGTGGTGGTGATTGTAGGATCCCTCATCCCCATCATAACCACAACTCTCTTCCTCTTCCACTGTCTATAAATTCCTGATTTGGGAGTGTCAAGATCTTTGCTTTGCTCCATGTCCATAAGGAATTGTTTGGTATTAGCAGTGTTAGATATTGGTTGGGTCATGGACCTGAACTAGGGCACCCATGGTGGGTTGACCCAAATTAAAGAATACCCAAAGGAGCATGTCTTTTAAAGGTATCATTTACCACCCAAAATACATGTCTATTAAATATTAACAGACATGTCCCTATAGAATGTGTCTCTTAATGACACCCATTTATTGCCTATATAAACCTAAGACAATCCAATAGATGGGATACCTTCTGATAATTCATCTAACGTTAAAAGCTCTTTTCTCTTTCTCCCTACATAACATTTGTAAGGCTTTTGTGCTGTGAAAACTCAGCATTGATTCTTATTATATAACAACACCATACTGCTCGAGTAATCGAACAAAATATGATTTTTAGATTCTAAAGTACGTGAAACATCTTCAAACGATTTTTAAGATTAAAGCGAACAAGTTGTCTTTGGTATCAGAGCCAACTAGGATGTTCTCGTGGTTTTGAATTTATTTATTGAGTGCTNTACCCTACCCAGACCCAGTCCAAAAGAAATTTCACGGACCCACCGTCTCTCTGTTCACCATCATTGAAAAGGAAGAGGCAGTGTTCTGTACACCATGACAGATTCTTGGTTGATGAACCAAACAGTTACCTATGCACTGCCATCACACCACCACACTGCTACAACGCCATCGCTCCACCACATCCCTACAATGCAATCACACCATATCATTGCACAGGTCTAATCGAAGATAAGCTATGTTCTCTCTCCAAAATTTGAATATTATAACTAATTGAAGAGCCACATCCCCTTTGTAGTGCCCCCACCCCCAATGATTCACATGATGAAGCTATTGGTGGTGGTGATTGTAGGATCCCTCATCCCCATCATAACCACAACTCTCTTCCTCTTCCACTGTCTATAAATTCCTGATTTGGGAGTGTCAAGATCTTTGCTTTGCTCCATGTCCATAAGGAATTGTTTGGTATTAGCAGTGTTAGATATTGGTTGGGTCATGGACCTGAACTAGGGCACCCATGGTGGGTTGACCCAAATTAAAGAATACCCAAAGGAGCATGTCTTTTAAAGGTATCATTTACCACCCAAAATACATGTCTATTAAATATTAACAGACATGTCCCTATAGAATGTGTCTCTTAATGACACCCATTTATTGCCTATATAAACCTAAGACAATCCAATAGATGGGATACCTTCTGATAATTCATCTAACGTTAAAAGCTCTCTTCTCTTTCTCCCTACAAAACATTTGTAAGGCTTTTGTGCTGTGAAAACTCAGCATTGATTCTTATTATATAACAACATCATACTGCTCGAGTAATCGAAGAAAATATGATTTTTAGATTCTAAAGTACGTGAAACATCTTCAAACGATTTTTAAGATTAAAGCGAGCAAGTTGTCGTTGGTATCAGAGCCAACTAGGATGTTCTCGTGGTTTTGAATTTATTTATTGAGTGCTTAAATATTTATGTCCAAAATCATTTACAATATATGTATAAAAGAAAAAAAATGGTGAGAAAAGTATTTCTGATTTGAGAGTTTCAATTTTCAAAACTCTCAATATCAATTTGAAAATAGTTGCTTCTAGCTTTTGTTAAACCTGATCTCTGTCACTTATCGAAAAAAAAAAAAAAAAACCTGATCTCTGACATGCCAAAACAAAAAGACAATCGACGTTGGTAATTGAATTCCATCCCACATGCCGTAACGAGTAAGGTTAGAATTCACAATGTTTGGCAGGGGTTTATTTCTTCGATCAATTTATCGGCAGAACTCATAGTCTTGGCAGAGCCAACATTCAATGCAAATGGCTTCTACTAATGGGACCCACAATTTTCTTATTGTCTTCTTGTGTACAGGTGGCAAATACAAAATCTAAAGGAAAACTTATAGAGAAAAAGTTGTTGCAAGTTTATCATGAGGGTTGCAAGTTTATCATGAGGGAAATGGCCTTGTGGGACCCATTGTTTTAGTTACATTATTTAAAAATAAAAAATAAATAAAAGAGAACAATTGAAATTATTTCTTGCAAGCAACAGTTGCAAAAAGAACAAGAGTTGTAGCGTGATGTACATTGACATGTGTTGCACTAAAATTCAAAAATAATTTCCACATTCTTTTTGGGTTTTAGTGTATATGTCTCTTGAATTATTATTATAAATGCTATGCTCTATTTGGTGATCGATTTTAAAGAGCTTTAAAAAAAAATATGAGATATGCATATTCTCTATTTTAGCCTATTGATACGTATAAAAAAATATTTAAATTAGAATTTCATATCTAATATTGTTAGATTACATGTTTAATAAGAATGAGAATGTACATGATATGAAATTAGTTGCAATCAGTATACATAAAGATACTAGATCTAGTGGCAGCTTTATTTTGTTCGGTATTAGGAAACCAAAATTTTGCGCATTCATTAAATTAAGTATTATTAATAATCACATGTGGTGTGGGAGATGATTGAGAACTTCTTGAACTTTCGATCGCGCAACTTGTGAAAGCTGTTAATACGTGAATTTAGATTTTTGCGGCAAACTTATAGAATGTGTTGTACTAATATCTAATATGCATCGTCTCTGCATATAGATTAAATCATAATGACAGCTAAAAGCATAGTGGCTAAATTAACTAAGGGCGACAAATTGAACGACAATAACTATGACATATGGCATCGTAAGCTTCAATTTGTCATGTACGAGTAACAAGTCTTGGATACGCTTGACTCTGTGCGGCCAAAGCCTGAGCAACCTCAGAGCCGCCAAGAACAAGAGAATTACTAGTCTTGGCAGAATAAGGATCAACTTGTGCACTATACCATGCAAGTAAGCATGCAAGATGATCTTATTCCTGAATTTGAGAATTACTCCACAACTCACGCCATGTGGAAGGCCCTCAAAGAGAAGTTTGGTATTACTTCTCTTGTTAGGCTTCGTGGCTTGACCATGAGGTTTGACTCATATCAAAAGAAACCAGAGCATATGATGTGAACCCCCAATCGACTTGCTTTGAGACCCAACAACAATATTGGAAATACAACCCAAGAAAGCCAAACTCAGGTCTATGGATGGAGAATCTAGACCCATTGAGAACTCCTTTCAAGAACTTAGATTATATTAAAATCTAGATCTATTGAAGAACCCGTCTCAAGAATCCAAATTACAAGGAGGAACGCCATAAAGGTTGTGATTTACCTTTGATAAGTTCAGAANACTCCTTTCAAGAACTTAGATTATATTAAAATCTAGATCTATTGAAGAACCCGTCTCAAGAACCCAAATTACAAGGAGGAACGCCATAAAGGTTGTGATTTACCTTTGATAAGTTCAGAAAGTTCAATCAAGAACAAGAGGAGTAAACTCAACTNCCAAATTACAAGGAGGAACGCCATAAAGGTTGTGATTTACCTTTGATAAGTTCAGAAGTTCAATCAAGAACAAGAGGAGTAAACTCAACTCACAATTAAAACTCAATATATTGTCTCCCCTTTTTCATTGATAGAACACCTATTTATAGGCTGGCCATTACTAGAAAAATTCTTAAAATCCTAATCTACTAAGGAAACAAATATCCTAATCTACTAAGGAAACAAATCCTAATTTACTAAGGAACAAATCTACTAATCTTCTAAGGAAACAAATCCTAATGTAAATAAGAATAACTAAAGACTAAAATTTGTGACCCTTTCTCTCAAAAAAAATGCTCTTGAGTGAATACTGTCACGGATATTGTAGCATGAACAGTACCGTGCTACAGTACATTTTCTAAACCTTAGTTCAAATAAAATAATAAGACATATGTCGGCTAAGCATTCCCAAACCCACTTATTCTAAACTAATAATAAAAATTCTTTAAACAAATTGAAAGCCTTAACAACAAAATGCCCTATCTCTAAGTCACGTCTTCCACAAGTTGGATCAAGTGAATCAAAATTGGTTCTCCTTCTTTCAAGCCCATCTTGAGCGTTGGGCTCTTTCTAACTTCATCCCAGGTGGATTGCACCAATCTTTGTATTGCTTCCTTGATCTTCTTGGATCTTGATCTTGTAATTGGCCCATCTAGACATGCAAATGATTTTTAAGAGTATGACCACCTTGGTTCTCATCATTCCCCCTTTCCTCAAAAAGATTCGTCCTTGANCTTGGCTCTTGATCTTGTAATTGGCCCATCTAGACATGCAAATGATTTTTAAGAGTATGACCACCTTGGTTCTCATCATTCCCCCTTTCCTCAAAAAGATTCGTCCTTGATTCTTCACTGATATCTTAAGGAGAAAGATCAAAAACATTGAAGGTAAAAAAAAAATTGAATTTTCTCCTCCTTTTTTTTATGCTCTTTTTTTTTTCTTTTGTTTTCTTTTTTGGACGAAATTTTTTTTTTCACTAGCTGATTTGATCACAAACTAGATAGTAAACAATTGACAAAACCCTAACAATAACTTAAACCCTAGAACAATGAAATTTTTTTTTTTTGGGCAGCCACAGAAAACCCTAAGAATTTTGACAGCCCTTTTTTTTTTAACCCTAGAACAATGAAGCCCTATAATCAATTATGCAAGAAATAAAAGGATAGGATATGACTTGATTTGAAACCTTGTTCTGATACCAAATGATGTGAACCCCAATCGACTTGCTTTGAGACCCAACAACAATATTGGAAATACAACCCAAGAAAGCAAAACTCAGGTCTATGGATGGAGAATCTAGACCCGTTGAAAACTCGTTTCAAGAAACTAGATTATATTAAAATCTAGACCCGTTGAAGAACCCGTCTCAAGAACCCAAATTACAAGGAGGAACNCAAGAAAGCCAAACTCAGGTCTATGGATGGAGAATCTAGACCCGTTGAAAACTTGTTTCAAGAAACTAGATTATATTAAAATCTAGACCCGTTGAAGAACCCGTCTCAAGAACCCAAATTACAAGGAGGAACGCCACAAAGGTTGTGATTTACCTTTGATAAGTTCAAAAAGTTCAATCAAGAACAAGAGGAGTAAACTCAACTCAACTCACAATTAAAACTCAATATATTGTCTCCCCTTTTTCATTGATAGAACACCTATTTATAGGCTGGTCAATACAAGAAAAATTCTTAAAATCCTAATCTACTAAGGAAACAAATCTCCTAATCTACTAAGGAAACAAATCCCCTAATCTTTTAATGAAACAAATCCTAATGTAAATAGGAATAACTAAAGACTAAAATTTGTGAACCTTTCTCTCAAAAAAAAATGCTCTTGAGTGAATACTGTCACAGGTACTGTAGTATGAACAGTGCCGTGCTACAGTACTTATTCTAAACCCTAGTTCAAATAAAATAATAAGACATATGTGGGCTAAGCATCCTTAAACCCACTTATTCTAAACTAATAATAAAAATTATTTAAACAAATTGAAAGGCTTAACAAGAAAAGGCCCTATCTCTAAGTCATGTGTTCATGTCTTGGATCAAGTAGATCAAAATTGGTTCTCCTACTTTCAAGCCCATCTTGAGTGTTGGGCTNAAAAATTCTTTAAACAAATTGAAGCCTTAACAACAAAAGGCCCTATCTCTAAGTCATGTCTTCCACAGGTTGGATCAAGTGGATCAAAATTTGTTCTCCTTCTTTCAAGCCCATCTTGAGTGTTGGGCTCTTGCTAACTTCATCCCAAGTGGATTCACCTATCCTTGCATTGCTTTCTTTATCTTGTAATTGGCCCATCTAAACTTGCAAAAGGATCTTTAAGAGTAGGCCCACCTTGGCTTTCATCATTCCCCCTTTCCTCAAAAAGATT
>CAUOFW020001436.1:499356-585794 GCA_963454935.2 Ilex paraguariensis
ATTCACCAATCCTTGCATTGCTTTCTTGATCTTGTAATTGGCCCATCTAGACATGCAAATGATCTTTAAGAGTAGGCCCACCTTGGTTCTCATCAGTCTCCCTTTCCTAAAAAAGAGTCGTCCTCAAATCTTCACTGATATCTTAAGGAGAAAGATCATAAACATTGAAGGTAAAAAAAAAATTTTGAATTTTCTCCTCTTTTTTTTTTCTACTCTCTTTTTTTTTCTTTTGTTTTTTTTTTGGACAAATTTTTTTTTTCACCAACTCATTGGATCACAAACTAGATAGTAAACAATTGACAAAACCCTAACAATAACTCAAACCCTAGAATAATGAAAAAAAATTGGCAGCCACACAAAACTCTAAGAATTTCAGCAGCTTTTTTTTTTTTTTTTTTAACCCTAGAACAATGAAGCCCTAGAATCAATTATGCAAGAAATAAAATGATAGGATATGACCTGATTGGAAACCTTGCTTTGATACCAAATGATGTGAACCCCAATAGTCTTGCTTTGAGACCCAACAACAATATTGGAAATACAACCCAAGAAAGCCAAACTCAGGTCTATGGATGGAGAATCTAGACCCGTTGAGATCTTGTTTCAAGAACCTAGATTATATTAAAATCTAGACCCATTGAAGAACCCGTCTCAAGAACCCAAATTACAAGGAGGAACGCCACAAAGGTTGTGATTTACCTTTGATAAGTTCAGAAGTTCAATCAAGAACAAGAGCAGTAAACTCAACTCAACTCAACTCACAATTAAAAGTCAATATATTGTCTCCCCCTTTTCATTGATAGAACACATATTTATAGGCTGGCCATTACAAGAAAAATTCTTAAAATCATAATCTACAATGGAAACAAATCTTCTAATCTACTAAGGAAAGAAATCCTAATCTACTAAGGAAAAAAATCTCCTAATCTTCTAAGGAAACAAATCCTAATGTGAATAGGAATAACTAAAGACAAAAATTTGTGACCCTTTCTCTCAAAAAAAATGCTCTTGAGTGAATACTGTCATGGGTACTGTAGCATGAACAGTACCGTGCTACAGTACTTATTCTAAACCCTAGTTCAAATAAAATAATAAGACATGTGGGTTAAGCATCCTCAAACCCACTTATTCTAAACTAATAATAAAAATTCTTTTAACAAATTGAAAGCCCTTAACAACAAAAGACCCTATCTCTAAGTCATGTCTTCATGTCTTCCACAGCTTGGATGAAGTTGATCAAAATTGGTTCTCCTTCTTTCAAGCCCATCTTGAGTGTTGGGCTCTTGCTAGCTTCATCCCAGGTGGATTGCACCAATCTTTGTATTGCTTCCTTGATCTTCTTGGCTCTTGATCTTGTAATTGGCCCATCTAGACATGCAAATGATCTTTAAGAGTAGGCCCACCTTGGTTCTCATCAGTCTCCCTTTCCTAAAAAAGAGTCGTCCTCAAATCTTCACTGATATCTTAAGGAGAAAGATCATAAACATTGAAGGTAAAAAAAAAATTTTGAATTTTCTCCTCTTTTTTTTTTCTACTCTCTTTTTTTTTCTTTTGTTTTTTTTTTGGACAAATTTTTTTTTTCACCAACTCATTGGATCACAAACTAGATAGTAAACAATTGACAAAACCCTAACAATAACTCAAACCCTAGAACAATGAAATTTTTTTTCTGGCAACCACACAAAACCCTAAGAATTTCGGCAGCCCTTTTTTTTTTTTTTTTTTAACCCTAGAACAATGAAGCCCTATAATCAATTATGCAAGAAATAAAAGGATAGGATATGACTTGATTTGAAACCTTGCTCTGATACCAACTGATATGAACCCCAATCAACTTGCTTTGAGACCAAACAACAATATTGGAAATACAACCCAGGAAAGCCAAACTCAAGTCTATGGATGGAGAATCTAGACCCGTTGAAAACTCGTTTCAAGAACCTAGATTATATTAAAATCTAGACTCGTTGAAGAACCTGTCTCAAGAACCCAAATTACAAGGAGGAACGCCACAAAGGTTGTGATTTACCTTTGATAAGTTCAGAAGTTCAATCAAGAACAAGAGCAGTAAACTCAACTCAACTCAACTCACAATTAAAAGTCAATATATTGTCTCCCCCTTTTCATTGATAGAACACATATTTATAGGCTGGCCATTACAAGAAAAATTCTTAAAATCATAATCTACAATGGAAACAAATCTTCTAATCTACTAAGGAAAGAAATCCTAATCTACTAAGGAAAAAAATCTCCTAATCTTCTAAGGAAACAAATCCTAATGTGAATAGGAATAACTAAAGACAAAAATTTGTGACCCTTTCTCTCAAAAAAAATGCTCTTGAGTGAATACTGTCATGGGTACTGTAGCATGAACAGTACCGTGCTACAGTACTTATTCTAAACCCTAGTTCAAATAAAATAATAAGACATGTGGGTTAAGCATCCTCAAACCCACTTATTCTAAACTAATAATAAAAATTCTTTTAACAAATTGAAAGCCCTTAACAACAAAAGACCCTATCTCTAAGTCATGTCTTCATGTCTTCCACAGCTTGGATGAAGTTGATCAAAATTGGTTCTCCTTCTTTCAAGCCCATCTTGAGTGTTGGGCTCTTGCTAACTTCATCCCAGGGGGATTGCACCAATCCTTGTACTGTTTCCTTGAT
Source organism: Ilex paraguariensis (assembly GCA_963454935.2). Taxonomy (NCBI): domain Eukaryota; kingdom Viridiplantae; phylum Streptophyta; class Magnoliopsida; order Aquifoliales; family Aquifoliaceae; genus Ilex; species Ilex paraguariensis. The sequence goes on from CAUOFW020001436.1 coordinate 502,020, forward strand.
TTTCTTGGCTCTTGATCTTGTAATTGGTCCATCTAGACTTGCAAAGGATCTTCAAAAGTAGGCCCACCTTGGTTCTCATCAGCATACAATAAAACAACATCTGAGAGCTATAACCTCTATGATACGTGATTTAGGCGCTGCTGGTCATGTGTTAACCAATGAACAAGAAGTTCAAGCTATACGTTTCTCCCTTACACTATCATAGGAGCATATAAAACGAAACATGGTGCATATTGAGTGTGTGAAAACATTCAAGAATGCCTCACCTTGAGCTTGAGGGTGAACGCTTGGAGGTTACCAAAGGAGAGATTAGCTCTTATGTGGCTAACGTTGGCTCGCGCAAGACCTTCAGGTTCAAGTGCAAGTGCAGTGGAAATAGGTCTAATGCTCAAACTAGGCCTGGTCATATTAATTATAACAAGCACGAGAAGGGTAGAAAAGCTGGTAAGAAGAATAAAGCCATCATAGTCTTATATAACTGCAACAAGAAGGGTCACTTCACTCGTCAATGCACTGAGCTGAAGAAGGAACTCTCTAGTTTTGTCTCTCGCATTGACTGTTTAATTACTAGTCAAGTTTTTGTTGCTCACTCTCCTAATTCATGGATTGTAGACTCAGGAGCAACAGACCACATAACAAGACACAGATTTAGATTTTTGGAATATCGTCGAGGTTCCAGCTGGAAGCCAATGAATTTATATGGGGAACAAGACAAGTATAGATGTGCTTGGAATTGGCACATACAAACTGGAATTACGACACAGATGCACTTTATAACTTGATGATGTATTATATGCTCCAAGAATCCGATGAAATTTGTTGTCAGTTACTAGCTTAATGAGATTAGGTCTTATTTTTTGTTTTAAAGGACAGCATGTTGGGATTTATAGGGGAACTACATTTTATGGATCTAGTTATATCACAGATGATTTTATTATATCAGATATTGATCATTCTAGTAATGAAATTAATTCTTATGTTACATCTATGGATAGTGTTGATTCTGTTAGATGACATGCTAGATTAGGTCATATTGGAAAGGGACTTTTGGGCCCACTCGCTAAAATCAACTTGCCCACATGTGAAAATTTTCTTGCAGGTAAGGCAACTAGAAAACCATTCGGTAAGACGAAAAAAAACATCTATTCCATTTCAATTAATACACTCAGATATATGTGACCCAATGAATGTGAAGGCAAGACATGGTGCATCCTATGTTATCACTTTATAGATGACTTTACGCGCTTCGATCATGTCTATTTGATTTCTCACAAGTCCAAAGTGTTGGATTGCTTCAAATGCTACATTAAAGAGGCTGAGAATCAACGAGATAATAACATTAAGGTTCTTAAAACCGATCGAGGTCACAAGTATCTATCTGAACAGTTTAAAGAGCTATGTAAAGAAAAAGGAAAAATCAGCTAATTGATAATACCTAGCATTCCGCAACAAAATGGTGTGGTAGAGAGACGAAATTGTACCTTGCTTGATATGGTTAGGTTTATGATGGCACAAGCTCATCTTTTGATTTCATATTGGGGAGATACTTTATTGACTGCTGCTTATATCCTTAACCGAGTACCTTCTAAATCAGTTTCTTCTACCCCATATGAGTTATGAACAGGCACAAAACCTGACTGGAATAATTTACGGCCATGGGGTTCAGTGGCTTATGTACACAATACTTCTCATAAATATGAGAAGTTAGGTCCTAGAGGGAAGAAGTGTATCTTCATCCACTATTCTGAACACTCTAAGGGCTATGTGTTTATAGGTGAGCAAATTGATGGAAGGGTAACTGAAATTGAGTCAAGGGATGCAATTTTCCTTGGAGAGGATTTCCCTAGCAAAGGAGACGTGTCTAAAGGAATAGAACTTTATGAGTTAGATGATCCTCGAAGAGATATACCTAATATCCAAGTAGAGATCGATAAAATAGTTTCATCACCTCCTAGGGATAATGGGAGCGATATACTCAATGGTGGATTAGTTCCAATGAATGTAGATCCATATGGTGTAGAGTTACGTAGAAGCAAGCGTGGAACCATCCCTCGACTTCATTTTTGAGATTGAAGGGGAAGCTTTCGTGGTTGTTCCACATGATGATACTAAACCTAAAAATATTAAAGAGGCTCTATCATCACCTGCTAGTAATGACTAGATAGCTGCAACGAATGACGAGATGAAGTCAATGAAGGCCAATCAAGTCTGGGGCTTGGTTGACCTTTTGCCTGGGCACAAGGCCATTGGGAATAAATGGGTTCTCAAAATTAAGCGCAAGGCAGATGGATCCATAGAAAGGTATAAGGCTCGCCTAGTACCAAAAGGTTACACACAAAGAGAGGGTGTGGACTATGAGGAAACCTTTTCTCCAGTCGTAAGGTTTGCCTCGATTCGCTTGATTCTAGTTATTTTCACACATTTGGATTTAGAACTATATCAAATGGACGTTAAAACTGCATTTCTTAATGCAGAACTGGATGAGGAGATCTATGTGGATCAACCTAAGAGCTTCATGGTGATGGGTCAAGACAACAAAATTTATAAACTCCAATGATCCATTTATGGCCTGAAGTAGTCATCCAGACAGTGGTATCTAAGGTTTCATCGAACTATCTCTTCTAATGAGTTTACGATGATCGATAAAGACTATTTTGTGTATGTTAAACGGTCTAAAGATAGCTTCTTGATTCTATCTTTGTATGTTGATGATATTTTATTAGNTCGTTGAAGAACCTGTCTCAAGAACCCAAATTACAAGGAGGAACGCCACAAAGGTTGTGATTTACCTTTGATAAGTTCAAAAAGTTCAATCAAGAACAAGAGGAGTAAACTCAACTCAACTCACAATCAAAATTCATTGTATATTGTCTCCCCTATTTCATTGATAGAACACCTATTTATAGGATAGCCATTACAAAGAAACAAATCCTAATCTACTAAGGAAACAAATCCTAATCTAAATAGGAATAAATAAAGACTAAAATTTGTAACCCTTTCTCTCAAAAATGCCCTTGGGTGAATAGTGTCACGAGTACTATAGCATGAACAGTACCATGCTATAATACTTATTCTAAATCCTAGTTCAAATAAAATAATAATACATATGTGGGCTAAGCATCCTCAAACCCACTTAATCTAAACTAATAATAAAAATTATTTAAACAAATTGAAAGGCTTAACAAAAAAAACCAATTGAATCTTAGCCTTAGCCCTTACCTGGATTCTTCTAGAACTTGAATCAAGTGGATCAAAATTGGTTCTCCTTCTTTCAAGCCCATCTTGAGTGTTGGGCTCTTGCTAGCTTCATCCCAAGCGGATGCACCAATCCTTGCATTGCTTTCTTGATCTTGTAATTGGCCCATCTAGACTTGCAAAGGATCATTAAGAATAGGCCCACCTTGGCTTTCATCATTCCCCCTTTCCTCAAAAAGATTCGTCCTCGAATCTTTGCCCACATCTTCAGGAGAAAGATCAGAAACATTGACGGTAGTAGAAAAAAAAATAAATAAAAAAATAAAATTCAAATTTTCTCTCCCATTTTTTTTTACCAACTGATTTGATCACAAACTAGATAGTAAACAATTGACAAAACCCTAACAATAACTTAAACCCTAGAACAATGAAATTTTTTTTTTTTGGCAGCCACAGAAAACCCTAAGAATTTTGACAGCCCTTTTTTTTTTAACCCTAGAACAATGAAGCCCTATAATCAATTATGCAAGAAATAAAAGGATAGGATATGACTTGATTTGAAACCTTGCTCTGATACCAACTGATATGAACCCCAATCAACTTGCTTTGAGACCAAACAACAATATTGGAAATACAACCCAGGAAAGCCAAACTCAAGTCTATGGATGGAGAATCTAGACCCGTTGAAAACTCGTTTCAAGAACCTAGATTATATTAAAATCTAGACTCGTTGAAGAACCTGTCTCAAGAACCCAAATTACAAGGAGGAACGCCACAAAGGTTGTGATTTACCTTTGATAAGTTCAGAAGTTCAATCAAGAACAAGAGCAGTAAACTCAACTCAACTCAACTCACAATTAAAAGTCAATATATTGTCTCCCCCTTTTCATTGATAGAACACATATTTATAGGCTGGCCATTACAAGAAAAATTCTTAAAATCATAATCTACAATGGAAACAAATCTTCTAATCTACTAAGGAAAGAAATCCTAATCTACTAAGGAAAAAAATCTCCTAATCTTCTAAGGAAACAAATCCTAATGTGAATAGGAATAACTAAAGACAAAAATTTGTGACCCTTTCTCTCAAAAAAAATGCTCTTGAGTGAATACTGTCATGGGTACTGTAGCATGAACAGTACCGTGCTACAGTACTTATTCTAAACCCTAGTTCAAATAAAATAATAAGACATGTGGGTTAAGCATCCTCAAACCCACTTATTCTAAACTAATAATAAAAATTCTTTTAACAAATTGAAAGCCCTTAACAACAAAAGACCCTATCTCTAAGTCATGTCTTCATGTCTTCCACAGCTTGGATGAAGTTGATCAAAATTGGTTCTCCTTCTTTCAAGCCCATCTTGAGTGTTGGGCTCTTGCTAACTTCATCCCAGGGGGATTGCACCAATCCTTGTACTGTTTCCTTGATTTTCTTGGCTCTTGATCTTGTAATTGGTCCATCTAGACTTGCAAAGGATCTTCAAAAGTAGGCCCACCTTGGTTCTCATCAGCATACAATAAAACAACATCTGAGAGCTATAACCTCTATGATACGTGATTTAGGCGCTGCTGGTCATGTGTTAACCAATGAACAAGAAGTTCAAGCTATACGTTTCTCCCTTACACTATCATAGGAGCATATAAAACGAAACATGGTGCATATTGAGTGTGTGAAAACATTCAAGAATGCCTCACCTTGAGCTTGAGGGTGAACGCTTGGAGGTTACCAAAGGAGAGATTAGCTCTTATGTGGCTAACGTTGGCTCGCGCAAGACCTTCAGGTTCAAGTGCAAGTGCAGTGGAAATAGGTCTAATGCTCAAACTAGGCCTGGTCATATTAATTATAACAAGCACGAGAAGGGTAGAAAAGCTGGTAAGAAGAATAAAGCCATCATAGTCTTATATAACTGCAACAAGAAGGGTCACTTCACTCGTCAATGCACTGAGCTGAAGAAGGAACTCTCTAGTTTTGTCTCTCGCATTGACTGTTTAATTACTAGTCAAGTTTTTGTTGCTCACTCTCCTAATTCATGGATTGTAGACTCAGGAGCAACAGACCACATAACAAGACACAGATTTAGATTTTTGGAATATCGTCGAGGTTCCAGCTGGAAGCCAATGAATTTATATGGGGAACAAGACAAGTATAGATGTGCTTGGAATTGGCACATACAAACTGGAATTACGACACAGATGCACTTTATAACTTGATGATGTATTATATGCTCCAAGAATCCGATGAAATTTGTTGTCAGTTACTAGCTTAATGAGATTAGGTCTTATTTTTTGTTTTAAAGGACAGCATGTTGGGATTTATAGGGGAACTACATTTTATGGATCTAGTTATATCACAGATGATTTTATTATATCAGATATTGATCATTCTAGTAATGAAATTAATTCTTATGTTACATCTATGGATAGTGTTGATTCTGTTAGATGACATGCTAGATTAGGTCATATTGGAAAGGGACTTTTGGGCCCACTCGCTAAAATCAACTTGCCCACATGTGAAAATTTTCTTGCAGGTAAGGCAACTAGAAAACCATTCGGTAAGACGAAAAAAAACATCTATTCCATTTCAATTAATACACTCAGATATATGTGACCCAATGAATGTGAAGGCAAGACATGGTGCATCCTATGTTATCACTTTATAGATGACTTTACGCGCTTCGATCATGTCTATTTGATTTCTCACAAGTCCAAAGTGTTGGATTGCTTCAAATGCTACATTAAAGAGGCTGAGAATCAACGAGATAATAACATTAAGGTTCTTAAAACCGATCGAGGTCACAAGTATCTATCTGAACAGTTTAAAGAGCTATGTAAAGAAAAAGGAAAAATCAGCTAATTGATAATACCTAGCATTCCGCAACAAAATGGTGTGGTAGAGAGACAAAATTGTACCTTGCTTGATATGGTTAGGTTTATGATGGCACAAGCTCATCTTTTGATTTCATATTGGGGAGATACTTTATTGACTGCTGCTTATATCCTTAACCGAGTACCTTCTAAATCAGTTTCTTCTACCCCATATGAGTTATGAACAGGCACAAAACCTGACTGGAATAATTTACGGCCATGGGGTTCAGTGGCTTATGTACACAATACTTCTCATAAATATGAGAAGTTAGGTCCTAGAGGGAAGAAGTGTATCTTCATCCACTATTCTGAACACTCTAAGGGCTATGTGTTTATAGGTGAGCAAATTGATGGAAGGGTAACTGAAATTGAGTCAAGGGATGCAATTTTCCTTGGAGAGGATTTCCCTAGCAAAGGAGACGTGTCTAAAGGAATAGAACTTTATGAGTTAGATGATCCTCGAAGAGATATACCTAATATCCAAGTAGAGATCGATAAAATAGTTTCATCACCTCCTAGGGATAATGGGAGCGATATACTCAATGGTGGATTAGTTCCAATGAATGTAGATCCATATGGTGTAGAGTTACGTAGAAGCAAGCGTGGAACCATCCCTCGACTTCATTTTTGAGATTGAAGGGGAAGCTTTCGTGGTTGTTCCACATGATGATACTAAACCTAAAAATATTAAAGAGGCTCTATCATCACCTGCTAGTAATGACTAGATAGCTGCAATGAATGACGAGATGAAGTCAATGAAAGCCAATCAAGTCTGGGGCTTGGTTGACCTTTTGCCTGGGCACAAGGCCATTGGGAATAAATGGGTTCTCAAAATTAAGCGCAAGGCAGATGGATCCATAGAAAGGTATAAGGCTCGCCTAGTACCAAAAGGTTACACACAAAGAGAGGGTGTGGACTATGAGGAAACCTTTTCTCCAGTCGTAAGGTTTGCCTCGATTCACTTGATTCTAGTTATTTTCACACATTTGGATTTAGAACTATATCAAATGGACGTTAAAACTGCATTTCTTAATGCAGAACTGGATGAGGAGATCTATGTGGATCAACCTAAGAGCTTCATGGTGATGGGTCAAGACAACAAAATTTATAAACTCCAATGATCCATTTATGGCCTGAAGTAGTCATCCAGACAGTGGTATCTAAGGTTTCATCGAACTATCTCTTCTAATGAGTTTACGATGATCGATAAAGACTATTTTGTGTATGTTAAACGGTCTAAAGATAGCTTCTTGATTCTATCTTTGTATGTTGATGATATTTTATTAGCTAAAAATAATAAGGAGATGATTATCACTACTCAAAGGTGGTTGTCCTCAACATTTGAGATGAAGGACTTGGGTGAAGCAAGTTATATGCTCCGAGTTAAGATCTTAAGGGATCATTCTAAGAAATTTCTTAGTTTATCTCAAGAGACTTACATTAAGAAGGTACTTGAACGATTCCAGATGCAGAACTGCCAACCCATAAACACTCCTATAGTGAAAGACCATAGCCCTAAGCCTAAAGATGTGCCCTAAATCTTCTGCGGAAAGGGAAAGTATGGATAGTGTTCCCTATGCCAGTACTATAGGTAGCTTAATGTATGCTATGATGTGTACCCGTCCCGATACTTACTATACGGTAGGCTTAGTTAGTCATTTTCAGTCAAATCCTAGAATAGCTCATTGGAAGGAAGTCAAAAGGATACTACGATATCTCAAGGGGACTTTAGATTATATATTATGTTATCAGTCTCCAAATTTGTAGATGGTTGGTTATAGCAATGCTGATTGGGGTGGTGATATAGATGAACGCATGTCCACATCAGGATATGCTTTCTTACTTAATGGTGGGGCCATTACATGGAGTAGTAAAAAACAATCATGCATATCCTTATCCACCATGGAAGCAGAATACGTGGCTTGCTTTGCTACTGTACAAGAAGTTGTCTGGTTAAGAAGGTTCTTTCAACATCTAGGAGTGTCACAATACCATGGGCCCAGTGAAAATTCATTGTGATAGTGTGGTTGTATTAGTTTATGCTAAGGATCCTAAGTATCATGGAAGAACCAAACACATGAATCTAAGATATCATTACATCAGAGACATGATTTCACAAAAAGAAGTAATCTTGAAACACATACCTACAGCTCAGATGGTTGCAGACCCCCTAACTAAGCCTATAGCTAGAGATTTATAAATGGCTCATGTTAGAACTCTAAGACTTCATAGGTATTGATTATGTCCTAGAGATTGTATGGATCACACAGTCATTTGTATTGACATTTTTAGGGATATTAATACATGGTTTTAATTTCAATTAAATGTTATATTGCTTGATTACCTTGATATTTGAGAAAACACACACATTAAGTATGTCAGAGGGCATGATTGGCTCACTCACACGGCAATTGCCTTTGGCGCTTGATATGGTGAGCAAAGATGAGATACTCTATCATATATTATCACTATGTTTTGTATAAAGAATGAGATTTGACATTTGAGGATCGATAATGGATATAACTCAATATCTATTATGCCTGAGTTTGTTGATTAGCCAGATGCGAGATCTTAATTAGGCGTCTTTGGAGGGCAAACAAATAGAGAACTCGGGTTAGACGCTTGTAGAGAGTCTAGACTAAGATCTATACGGTGTTTTAGTATGACATACGCTCTCATTAGAATCGAGACACTCTACCATAGCATGTATTTCATACTACATGTGCTTGGCAACAATTAAGGAGGGGAAGGAATGGATCTCTACTTCCTCACTGTGTGAGCCCTCTGAATCATTTTTACATTACCAAGTTATTTTGTTTAACCAAACATTCTATGTACTCTTTGACTTTTGACTATGTCATAAAGTGAAAGAATTAATGTTCAGCTACTTTGGCATGTTACTTACGGCCATGAGTGATTCGGCCTTCCGGGAGATTACTGGGAAAACGGTTGATTTTGAACTAAGTGACATGAGGGCAATAGGAAGGCCATTTGGAACATCCTACGATATTGTCACTGTTGACAACTTTGGGCGCTAGTTTAGATAGTGACAAAGTGTGAATATATAGGCACAAAATTCAAGGGATTACACATGCTCTTATATTGTGAGGGATTAGAGATGCTTTAACCGATGTATCTAAATAGGTCTAGAGTACTTAAGACACCATTTTCAATTATTTTTTTAGGGTTGATGCCTCTATGCTAGCTCTGTAGAGTTTCGAGTGTAGAGCTCCCAAATTGCAGGTGTGCTCAGCAGTCGCACAACCCATTAGCCTGTATGAATTGAGGTTGATGTATATAATGAATTGAGAGAGATGACACTATCGTGCCCACCACGTGCGAGTGGGAGATGTCAGATATTAGTTGGGTCATGGACCCAAACCGAGGAACCCATGGTGGGTTGATCCAAATTAAAGAATTCCCAATGGGGTCTGCCTTTAGGAGGTATCCATTACCACCCAAAATAGATGTCTGTTAAATGTTAACAGACATGTCCCTATAGAATGTGTCTCTTAATGAAACCCATTGGTTGTCTATATAAACCCAAGGCAACCCAATAGATGGGATACCTTCTAATAATTCATTTGACGTTAAAAAATCTCTTCACTCTCTCTCTACATAACATTTGTAAGGATTTTGTGCTTTGAAAACTCAGTGTTGATTCCTATTGTGTCACAACACCATACTACTGGAGCAATTGAAGAAAAGACAATTTTTAGATTCTAAAGTACGTGGAACATCTTCAAATGATTTTTAAGATTAAAGTGAACAAGGTATGTCTTTGATTCTATGCTTCCGCAATATGTATACGATTCCCAACAAGCGATTTTTTGGTTCTTTGATTGGTGGAACAATTGATGTTGTGTGAGGGTTGTTGGTTGCTTGAGGTGGGGTTACGATGGTGGTGCTTTGATGGAGGTGGGGTGCGGCTAATTGAGGCAATTTTGTGAGGTAATATGGGTGGCTAATTGAGGTGGTTTTGTGAGGTGATGTGGGTGGTTGACTATGGCTAGTGGGCCTAGTGGTCATGGTTGATGGGTGGTTTTGTTGAATAATTAATTATCCAAAATGGATANACCTTTAGGAGGTATCCATTACCACCCAAAATAGATGTCTGTTAAATGTTAACAGACATGTCCCTATAGAATGTGTCTCTTGATGAAACCCATTGGTTGTCTATATAAACCCAAGGCAACCCAATAGATGGGATACCTTCNACCAGCTTTATATAAACTTCGTCCTATTTCTAGAGTTTCCTTTATCAGTAGGAGAGATGGTACATCTCCCTTCATTTGGGAATGTTTGTTAGGGATCACTGAAATCTCTCTAGACGCTCCTTTAATTGTAGTTCTTTTGAGTCATTAACTTCGCTTAGTTGTTGTACCTAAATTCCCTAATTATAGTTGTTTTTCCTGTTGTTCGGCTTAGGCCATGCTTTCAAGCTGAGTTATGCATTTATGCTCGGTACTATGAAGCAAGTTGTCATAGTTTGGTTCAGCTCATCCCCAATTGCTTCTATTTGTGACCCACGTGACCTGACCTTTCAAAAACATATAACTGTATTATCTGTACACATAACATAGATCTATGCCTCTTAACTTGTCCCCAGGAAACACATGTCAATCGTTTTTCATCTGACAATCGTTTCATGTTTCCATATTCATCATTACTTGGATTCTCGAGTAGTGTATCATACTTGCCTTGTCTCTTCACATTAAATATTTGTCCTTTGATTTCTAAGCATTCCTTTTTTTTTTTTGGCCCTTGTCCATCTTCCTTAAAAAGAGGTGCAAAGTGACACATTCAATTTTACTTTTCTTTAGACTTTTACTTCATTTGTTTTCTCATTCTCTACTAATCTGCTTCTCATCTCTCAAATTGCTCCTCTCACCCTAGAAGACATTCTAGTCTTTAGAGTCAAGTATCAAATCNTTTTTTTAGGGTTGATGCCTCTATGCTAGCTCTGTAGATTTTCTAGTGTAGAGCTCCCAAATTGCAGGTGTGCTCAGCAGTCGCACAACCCATTAGCCTGTATGAATTGAGGTTGATGTATATAATGAATTGAGAGAGATGACACTATCGTGCCCACCACGTGCGAGTGGGAGATGTCAGATATTAGTTGGGTCATGGACCCAAACCGAGGAACCCATGGTGGGTTGATCCAAATTAAAGAATTCCCAATGGGGTCTGCCTTTAGGAGGTATCCATTACCACCCAAAATAGATGTCTGTTAAATGTTAACAGACATGTCCCTATAGAATGTGTCTCTTAATGAAACCCATTGGTTGTCTATATAAACCCAAGGCAACCCAATAGATGGGATACCTTCTAATAATTCATTTGACGTTAAAAAATCTCTTCACTCTCTCTCTACATAACATTTGTAAGGATTTTGTGCTTTGAAAACTCAGTGTTGATTCCTATTGTGTCACAACACCATACTACTGGAGCAATTGAAGAAAAGACAATTTTTAGATTCTAAAGTACGTGGAACATCTTCAAATGATTTTTAAGATTAAAGTGAACAAGGTATGTCTTTGATTCTATGCTTCCGCAATATGTATACGATTCCCAACAAGCGATTTTTTGGTTCTTTGATTGGTGGAACAATTGATGTTGTGTGAGGGTTGTTGGTTGCTTGAGGTGGGGTTACGATGGTGGTGCTTTGATGGAGGTGGGGTGCGGCTTATTGAGGCAATTTTGTGAGGTAATATGGGTGGCTAATTGAGGTGGTTTTGTGAGGTGATGTGGGTGGTTGACTAAGGCTAGTGGGCCTAGTGGTCATGGTTGATGGGTGGTTTTGTTGAATAATTAATTATCCAAAATGGATAGTTAATTACCAAAAATTTAGTTAATATACTGTAATTGTATAATTAATTATCAAAAATTCAAGTTAACATGATGTAATTGTTTTTCAAGTTATAATTAAGGGAAAAGTTGGGTTAGTTAATCAAATTTTAATTAATTTTAAATTTATAATGATCAATTAGGGTCTGACAATGAATGGAGGGCAATTTTGGAAATATAAATTGTTTTGACTGACGCCAGAACTTTTCGTCAGAATTTTTAATCATCATTAGACAGGAGGTCTACTTCTAATGCGGTTTCAAATGTCAAGGGGTTTTCATGTCACTTTTAAATTGTTAGGGTTTCGCTATGTCAAGGGGTCCACTGAAAACTTACTTATTTAGTTCCGGCATTTCATCTAAGCCATGCTAATGTCAAAGCTTTGGACGAAAGGAATGAGGATTGTGAAGTTAAGAGAGTGAGGTGTNCTAATATCTTGCAATCTTTCCTTCAATGTTGTTTGTAGTTTTTAAAGGATGACGTGATGTTTGATTTCATTGTACTGATCCACTGAATTTTTTTGTATGCCATATTTAACTATCACATTGTTTTCTACCAAATTTCAATGGATGACGCAATGATCTTGTTACCAAAATTGGGTGTTGAAACAACATTGATAAGGCTATGTGAGAATCCTAATTTTGCTAATATCATAAGACATATTTGTGGCAAATAGGACAGTTTGATCCCAGATTCTATCTTTCTTTCATATGCTCTTGCCAAACACACAGATTGCATGCTAAACAACGACACAGGCCTGCAACACATGCTTATTTAGTTCCGGCATTTCATCTAAGCCATGCTAATGTCAAAGCTTTGGACGAAAGGAATGAGGATTGTGAAGTTAAGAGAGTGAGGTATTGGAATATTTCTTTTAGATGTGGTAAATAGCAATGACTTGGACATCATGATTTTGAAACTCAGCCATTTGGTTACGCAAGCCTTTGATCCCATTACAACCCAAAATGGCAGTCAAAAACAATTTCACATTCATAGCGACCGTTATAGTACCATACCTCCTGTAACTGGTAATGTGGGCAGAATCAAGGCCAATTTGACCCGCTACGACCCGAAATCTAATCTTCTTTCTCCAAATCTACACAAGCAAGATCATTGAAATTCTTCATATTTAAGATACAAATAAGGCTAAAAACCTTACTTGTTGTAGGTGGTAAAATTGTAATACCTCCTAGGTTTGATGAAGAAAATTGTATTCCTCTTTCAAAGTCCCCCCTTAAAAAATAAAAAATAAAAAATATCTAGGACCGAAGTACTTCGATCGAAAGCACTCCAATACTTAAGTCAGTAACTATATAGGAGGAATATGTATGCAAAGAGGGTTCTACTTACCTCTCACAATGCATCCTACCAGCTTTATATAAACTTCGTCCTATTTCTAGAGTTTCCTTTATCAGTAGGAGAGATGGTACATCTCCCTTCATTTGGGAATGTTTGTTAGGGATCACTGAAATCTCTCTAGACGCTCCTTTAATTGTAGTTCTTTTGAGTCATTAACTTCGCTTAGTTGTTGTACCTAAATTCCCTAATTATAGTTGTTTTTCCTGTTGTTCGGCTTAGGCCATGCTTTCAAGCTGAGTTATGCATTTATGCTCGGTACTATGAAGCAAGTTGTCATAGTTTGGTTCAGCTCATCCCCAATTGCTTCTATTTGTGACCCACGTGACCTGACCTTTCAAAAACATATAACTGTATTATCTGTACACATAACATAGATCTATGCCTCTTAACTTGTCCCCAGGAAACACATGTCAATCGTTTTTCATCTGACAATCGTTTCATGTTTCCATATTCATCATTACTTGGATTCTCGAGTAGTGTATCATACTTGCCTTGTCTCTTCACATTAAATATTTGTCCTTTGATTTCTAAGCATTCCTTTTTTTTTTTTGGCCCTTGTCCATCTTCCTTAAAAAGAGGTGCAAAGTGACACATTCAATTTTACTTTTCTTTAGACTTTTACTTCATTTGTTTTCTCATTCTCTACTAATCTGCTTCTCATCTCTCAAATTGCTCCTCTCACCCTAGAAGACATTCTAGTCTTTAGAGTCAAGTATCAAATCCCTAACAATATCCATGTTCAAGTTGCTGGTGTCAATGAGCCATTAATTGGCACCAAAGAGTCCATCCCTATCAATACTCGAGCAATCACTAAAGGTGGCGTGAGGTTTCCTCTTTACCCTCTACTGCTATGGGTTCTTTCAACTATGAAGTTATGCCATATTCAGTGATGTCCTAACTTTTTCAGGATAGTCATCGGTATTGCTACCCTAAATGACCTTCTAAACATAAGTTTGGGTATCTGGAAGATCTTATTTTACTACATGCTCAAACCAGCCGGTGACAACTACAACTTAGAAGTGAGGTGGAAAGATCAATCCCTAGTGACTCACCTACATAATTCAAACAAGGGTCATGAAAATGACTTCATCTTTGTTTCTGGGAATTAGGAGTACAAGGCCAGAGACACTCCTTTGTATAGGTGCCCATACGAGGAAGGCACACCATGCATACGAAAATAATGCCCTTTGAATTTGATTCCCCCCTTCCCTTTTGCCCTTTTTCAAAACTAATAGCTCACACATTGATTCTCTTTGATCTTCTATGTTTTTTAGGTGAAACTGTCAAAGGGAAGATTCTCGAGTGTTCTATGAAGATGGATGACCTGAAGAAAGTGTGGTCATTCAATGACAGCCTATTCTGCTGAGCCGCCCTTTTCCTTCTTGGATACACCCCCACCTATCACTCGTTTTNCCCCTAAATGACCTTCTAAACATAAGTTTGGGTATCTGGAAGATCCTATTTTACTACATGCTCAAACCAGCCGGTGACAACTACTACTTAGAAGTGAGGTGGAAAGATCAATCCCTAGTGACTCACCTACATAATTCAAACAAGGGTCATGAAAATGACTTCATCTTTGTTTCTGGGAATTAGGAGTACAAGGCCAGAGACACTCCTTTGTATAGGTGCCCATACGAGGAAGGCACACCATGCATACGAAAATAATGCCCTTTGAATTTGATTCCCCCTTCCCTTTTGCCCCTTTTCAAAACTAATAGCTCACACATTGATTCTCTTTGATCTTCTATGTTTTTTAGGTGAAACTGTCAAAGGGAAGATTCTCGAGTGTTCTATGAAGATGGATGACCTGAAGAAAGTGTGGTCATTCAATGACAGCCTATTCTGCTGAGCCGCCCTTTTCCTTCTTGGATACACCCCCACCTATCACTCGTTTTATTGCAATTCCTGAGCAAGCCAATGCCACCCTTGCCCAGGACCAAGATGTACTACAAGCTTAACGTGCTGCTACCCCTCATTCCCAACAAAAATCTGTCATCCCTTCATTTGGAAGGAACAGATCGGTGAAGAATTTTCTAAGTTTTCTTTCTTCAGGTGATCCTACCAAACCCACTCCTTCAGTTGTTCAGATTCTTGATAATACAACTCATTCACCTACTCTAGAGGCCGAGCAGATAATTCCTTCTGCCCGTTCGTACTCCTGAGGTGGCTCCTACTAATCCTACTGTTACTTCCTCTCCCACACAGTCGCCTGTTGTGGAGGTGCAAACTGAGGAACGCATGACAAAGAAGGGAAGGATCATAGAGTCATCATTTGAAGCTCCTGTTGAATGGAAAATCTCCTTCCATCCTATTCTGAAAGTGAAAGGAAAAGAAATCATTGTTCGAGACATAGTAACCGAGGATGTGAATGTCATGGTGGGGACAGCCAAGGGAATGATATTGCCTCGAGACCTTGCTGCGAACGAGGCAGTGTCTGATGATGAGATCACTCGACATGCCATCTAGCAAATGGTTCTAGTATTTGCCTTCTCTTATTCTCTTTTTTTTTCTTAGAAAGGTGATCTTCCTTTTTCTGTTCTTCATTCGTTTCTCTCTTTTTTTGTGACAATGGTCTCCAAAAAGTTCACAAGGTTGGGGTAAGGATTGCCAGGAAAGATAAGATTATGAAGGAGGCAATTCATAAGTGCATGTCTGCACTAGCGAAGGAGTCCACTAATAAAAAATATGACAAGCTTTGTGAAGAGATTCAAGTTCTTCAGGTTCAAATGCCAAGATTGACAGATAAGAACAAAAAGCTATCAATAGAGGTGGAGGATTTGAGAGCTTCAGAAAGCGCAATCAATGTAGAGCTTTCCCAAACCCAGTTTGAACACTACACCCTTTTGGAAGAATTCAAGCGGTTCAAGGTTGAAGCCAAGGATCTGGATGATGCTACCTTCGAACCAGGGAAGGTGAAGGCAGAGAATGATCTGGCCTTGTAGATTCCTTCACTGCAAAATGCGTACTTTTCAAAATGTTGGGTTGCTGCTCTAAAAGCTGCAAATGTGCCTCCTTCTTCTGAACTCTTCTTCTGTTATTTTGCCCTGATCTCTTCTAGACCACCTACTTCTTTCTAAAAAAAAAAATGAAACTTCTTGTATTATGCTCGCATATGAAAAGATTAGTGTATTGTCCCTTTTATTGATGTATCTACAAAAGAATTTTTTTGATTTTGGCTCTTTTTTTTTTTTTGGTGTTCAACTAGGAACTTAGGTGTCCTGGAAGATTTTGTTTTGCTTTTACAAAAATATCATGGTCCTTTGCATTTAGCTAGGGACCTATCCACCTAATTCTTTGCATTCAGTTAGGGACCTATCCACATCGTGAAATATTACACTTGGACTCGCATCAAAGAGTCCTGTCCTAAGCAATCAGCTAGGTAAAGGTTTTTTAGAGAAATCTCTCAAAGTTATGGTCTTCGCTCAGCCCTTCTCCAAAGAGTCCGGTCCCAAACACTTAGCTAAGGACTTTAACACTTAAGAAAAAATATTTCCTCGAAGAAGCTATGGTCTCTACTTGGCCCTTCTTCAAGAAGAACCAAATATAATCTTGTCAAATGGAAAGGCCCAAATGCCAACAAGTCAAGCAGGTATTCTGGCGAACAANGCATGGTCCTTTGCATTTAGCTAGGGACCTATCCACCTAATTCTTTGCATTCAATTAGGGACCTATCCACATCGTGAAATATTACACTTGGACTCGCATCAAAGAGTCCTGTCCTAAGCAATCAGCTAGGTAAAGGTTTTTTAGAGAAATCTCTCAAAGTTATGGTCTTCGCTCAGCCCTTCTCCAAAGAGTCCGGTCCCAAACACTTAGCTAAGGACTTTAACACTTAGAAAAAATATTTCCTCGAAGAAGCTATGGTCTCTACTTGGCCCTTCTTCAAGAAGAACCAAATATAATCTTGTCAAATGGAAAGGCCCAAATGCCAACAAGTCAAGCAGGTATTCTGGCGAACAACACTCAATTTTCCATGACAACCAACGTTAGCAAATCAATTAAAATTCATATGATAGCTCATAACATCGAATCTAACAACCATGAACCAAATCACTTCAAAATTCAAAGCTTCATTTCATACATGAAAAAAGTTCATTTTGTTTGTTAAAGTGGAATCAGGAAAGAAATAACAAAGGGATAAAAAAACATAATTTTCAATTCAATCATTTGATTTCTGGAATTGAGAAGACTTACACTTGCACTCAACTGAATTTAATAGAACATCGTGCATTTGGTCAACCTGACTTCTTCCAGAGAATAAAATTTAGGGAGAATTACACTAAAATTTTTTGAGATTTGTCACTTAATTATTCAGACCCCTCAATATTTAAAATATTACACACAAACTCCCTAAAGTTTGTATTCGTGTANTCCGGTGCAGCAGCTCGCCAGCTACTTGCCTGCCCATTACAAGCGAGCACATCAAGGGCCCACACTCGATCCAGGCGAGAGTCAGCTCTGATACCAACTTGTAACACCCCCCTCCACNATTTTTTGAGATTTGTCACTTAATTATTCAGACCCCTCAATATTTAAAATATTACACACAAACTCCCTAAAGTTTGTATTCGTGTAACACTTAAACTCCTACCGTCAATGTCTGTTAGTATATTCATTAAGAAATTATATTCAGACCCTCTAAAGTTTGTAAGCATATAATACTTAAACTCATCAAGTTTAAATGTTATACTTAGACGAAAAATACTCTAATCAAATATATAATATCAAATATTTTAAATTTTACAACCAAAATTCATATTCTATTATGATATTCATTGAAATAAAATTAAAATTAAAAATTTAATTTTTTTCTTAAAAAAATCATAATTAGTATTTAATTATACTATCTATTAAAATTTAATTGGATCATTTAAACAAATAAATTAAACTACCAAATTACCTCAATTAAATGCAGCTATTATTTATATTACTATAACACCCCCTCCACATGGCATAATATTGTCCGCTTTGGATCCACTGGCCCTCACGGCTTTGTTCCTCCCAGTATTCCTAGGAAAATGTCTTATGCCATGTAAGGTAAGGGGCTTACTAATAAGCCTAGTCACTTTCCCCTCCCTAACCGATGTAGGACACCAGAATCTTACAATCCACCCCCTTTAGGGCTGCACGTTCCGGTGCAGCGGCTCGCCAGCTACTTGCCTGCCCACTACAAGCGAGCACATCAGGGGCCCACACTCGATCCAGGCGAGAGTCAGCTCTGATACCAACTTGTAACACCCCCCTCCACAAGGCATAATATTGTCCGCTTTGGGCCCCTTGGCCCTCACGGCTTTGTTCCTCCCAGTATTCTTGGAAAAAGACCTTATGCCATGTAAGGCAAGGGGCTTACTAAAAAGCCCAGTCACTTTCCCATCCCTAACCGATGTGGGACACCAAGATCTCACAATTGCAATTTGTCTCCTTGTTTAATTTTTTAGTTTTATTCAAATAGATAGTATAATTGTACACTAATTATAATTTTTTTTAAAAAAATTAAGTTTTTATTTTTGATAAATGACATAATTGAACATGAACTTTGATTGTAAAATTCATGTTCTATTATAAATGACTTCGACCCCTTATTTTATTTTTCAATTTTATTCTAATAAATAGTTTAATTGTACACTAATTACAATTTTTTAAGAAATAAATTGAATTTTTATTTTTAATTTTATTTCAATAAATACAATAGAACATGAATTTTAAATGTAAAATTTAAAATATTTGATATTCTATCTTTGATTGAAATTTTTTTTGTCTAAATATAACATTTTAAACTGGAAAAGTTTAAGTATTATATACCTACAAATTTCAGGAGATCTGAGTATAATTTACTAACGGATATACCAGCGGACATTTGACGATAAGGGTCTAAGTGTTACGCGCGTACAATCTTCAGAGAGTCTATGTATAATATTTGAAATGTCAGGGGTCTGAGTGATTAAGTGACAAACTTCAGAGGTGATTAACCCTAATTAGTGTATAAATTAGAATAGTTAAATAAGTCAAATTAATAAAATAGAATCACCAAAAACTATTAATTAAAGTCAATTAGGATTTGTGTGGTAATTAGGGTTTTAAGCGTGTTATGTTCAAAATTTTCAGGTATTAATGCTGAATTACCGAAAAATACAAAGAGCAATGTACAAAAGCATGAAACAACAAAGGCCAAAGTGTAATTAAACCAAGAGAAGAGTCAGCATGCATGCAAGTTGATATTCCAGCAAATCACCACCATCAGGACGATGGTGGTAGAGTCCGGACGGTCCTCTAAGTCGGCCAAACTTTATCTCTCCACCTTATGCTTCCTCTTCCTCTATAAATAGGCATCTCCTCTTCATTCTCCAAAGGCCGGAACCAAGAGAGCTCCAGAGAGAAATCCAAGAGAGAAAAGACATAAGAGAAAGAGAAAAAGAAAAGAAAAGTTGTAAAACGATTCGGTCCGTGATGCAGTTCAGTCCAAACTTTGTACTTCTACATTCCTGTTGTATCTTTCTATTCAAATAGTTGAACTTTCGTCACCTTTTTGTCATAACTGATAATAAAAGTGATTGTGTTTCAGTTGTTCCTTGTAAAAGACATTTTAGATTTTGTATTTTAATTCTAGTTATAATGAAAACTGCTTGCACTCCTCGCTTGTCTATAGCAATGGGGCACGAGTAGTCACTTATATCCTTCAGTGAGAGGTAAACATATGTACAATACTGGTTAAAATTCTGGAAATGATGATATTTTATATATTTACATATCTATGTATTATATGTTTCATGTATGATACAGAGATGTATGTACTTTTAGTGCTGTGCCAGGAAGTATGTCATCAGTGCATCATCAACCTGCCAGTAAAACAACCACGACANGAGAGGTAAACATATGTACAATACTGGTTAAATTCTGGAAATGATAATATTTTATATATTTACATATCTATGTATTATATGCTTCATGTATGATACAGAGATGTATGTACTTTTAGTGCTGTGCCAGGAAGTATGTCATNCCCGGTGCAGCGGCTCGCCAGCTACTTGCCTGCCCACTACAAGCGAGCACATCAGGGGCCCACACTCGATCCAGGCGAGAGTCAGCTCTGATACCAACTTGTAACACCNTTCTACCGAAACGCTGAGGATGTTAACTGATGCATGGTACAAAACTTAAATAATCCTCATGAATGGATTGTCCTTCTGGGTTATTAGGGTTTAACTTATATATATATATACTCAGATCATTTAACTGGTATAACTGATAATATTATCAGTCTAACAACNACGCTGAGGATGTTAACTGATGCATGGTACAAAACCTAAATAATCCTCATGAATGGATTGTCCTTCTGGGTTATTAGGGTTTAACTTATATATATATATACTCAGATCATTTAACTGGTATAACTGATAATATTATCAGTCTAACAACCATGGTATTCCTATCAATATGGTTCATCCTCCACCAGAACGCTGAGGATGTTTAACTGGTGTATATGTATCACAGATGGNATATATATACTCAGATCATTTAACTGGTATAACTGATAATATTATCAGTCTAACAACCATGGTATTCCTATCAATATGGTTCATCCTCCACCAGAACGCTGAGGATGTTTAACTGGTGTATATGTATCACAGATGGAGACAAATGAATAATTCAAGTGATCCACATGAATGACTTGTCCTTCTGGTTTACTTGGATTAATCAATTGTCATGGATACCACTAGCTAAGCTAAGAAGTTGCACTTATAACATCCCCCTCCACATGGCATAATATTGTCTGCTTTGGGTCCACTGGCCTTCACGGCTTTGTTCCACCCAGTATTCCTGGGAAAAGGCCTTATGTCATATAAGGCAAGGGGCTTACTAATAAGCCCAGTCACTTTCCCCTCCCTAACCGATGTGGAACACTAGGATCTCACAATCCACCCCCCTTAGGGCTGCACGTCCCCATGCAGTAACTTGCCAGCTACCTACCCGCCCACTACACGCGAGCACGTCAGGGGCCCACACTCGATCCAGGCGAGAGTCGGCTCTAATACCAACTTGTAACACCCCCCTCCACATGGCATAATATTGTCCGCCTTGGGCCCACTGGCCCTCACGGCTTTGTTCCTCCCAATATTCCTGGGAAAAGACCTTATGCCATGTAAGACAAAGGGCTTACTAATAAGCTCAGTCACTTTCTCCTTCCTAACCGATGTGGGACACCAAGATCTCATAGCTATGTGATGGTTTATATACATCAGACCTACCAGTTGACTTGCCAGTGACATGAAAGTTGATTGTTGTAAGGTAGCATTTCCAGTATTTAACCAATATAACGCTTATGTGATCCTTGAACTGAAGGATACTTTTTGTTGTCTCAATCTATCTACAACATAAATATTTACTTAGACTAGTTATCAATCTAATCTCACATCACAAGCTATCAAATGCTATCCGATTCGAATTAACAACTTAACTATTTTTATTTCGTTTCCAAATTATTAAAACTCTTAGTGAGATCGATACTTGGACTTAAACCGAGAAAATTACAATTCGTCCATTTATACTTGGGTGTATAATATTAATCTGATCCCGAAAAAAGTGTGAATCAAGTATTTGGCGCCGTTGCTGGGGAGTTGCGGTAATTTGAAATTAAATAAAATACAAAAGTTGTTTATTTGTATTATATGTATATAAAGTGTGTTTTCTTTTTAAATAGTTTATGTCTGTTCATTCATCCGTAGGATCTGTAAATCAATCATCTCCTTCATCTTCATCATCTTCATCTACACCATAATCATTTGAATTAAGTATGGCTAGAAACGTACCTAGGGAAGAACAACCTAGAAAACAAGAAGTAGTTCAAAATATTCGACCATTAAGAGAATATCTACACCCTACACGAACTAATGTCCCGTCATGTTTTGCTTTTCCAACAAATGCTCCAAATCTTAATATTAATCTAGGAATAATACAGTTATTACCCCAATTTCATGGTTTGGAAATTGAAAACCCTTATATTCATATGATAGAATTTGAAGAAGTCTGTGGAACATTGCAAAATAATTTCGAAAAGGTTAGACTAAAACTATTTTCTTTTTCTTTAAAAGATAAAGCAAAACAATGACTTAGTTCTTTAAGAGCCAAATTCAATCACAAACTGGCAAGCTTTACAAGCTAAGTTCTTTAAAAAGTTTTTTCCAGTACATCATACAAATACATTAAGATGTCAAATAATGAACTTTTCTATAAAAGAAGGGGAAATTTTTTATCAATGTTGGGAAAGATTTAAAGATCTTCTCCAAGCTTGTCTACATCATGCATTTGAAAAGTGGACCTTGGTTTTTTCTATGATGCTCTTCCACCTGTAATGCAACAATTTGTTGAAATGATGGCACAGAAAGAATTCATGAGTAAAAATTATAAATAAGCATTTCAATTTTTTGATACTATTTCTAAGAGTTCTCAAATGTGGGACTCAACTTCTTTAAATATAGTGGAAACAAAGTCATCTGCAACCAAAAGAGAAAAATATGTGTTAAGAGAAGATGATGATTTAAGAGCTAAAATGACAAGTTTATCTCAAAAACTAGAAGCCTTAGAGATGAAAAAAATAAAACAAATATCTGTCATTTCAACTACTGATCAAATATGTGAAATTTATGCATTGTCAGGACATCTTGCAGCAGCGTGTCCAACTATACCTGCATTTAAAGAAGTGTTAATTGAACAATCTAATGTTGTTCTAACTTATAATAATAAGCCTTATTTGAATCCATATTTTGAAACTTACAACCCAGGATGAAGAAATCATCCAAATTTTAGTTGGAGAAATGCACAAGTTACAAATCAAACACAAGGTCCACCACAACCACAAAATCAACAACCATATCAACCCCCACAAAGAAGAACTCTACTATGAATCAATTTATTCAAAGTCAAATGAATTTTAACACTCAAGCTTTGAATGATTTTAAAGCTCAAACTTCTCAGAATATTGAAGATATTATGAGTCATCCAGCTAAGTTGACTCAGTTTCTCAGTATGCCAAAAAAGGGAAAATTTCCATCTCAGCCAAAACCACCACAAAGTCAAGCTAATTCTGTGTCATCTGAACCTTCCCCAAGTCAGTTACAAGCGATCACAACACTAAGAAGTGGAAAAGTCATTGACAAAACTATAAAGCCTAAAATTTCAAAGAAAATACAGAGCAAAATTCCTATTAATGAACCACTTGAGCCTAAACCTTCAATTGAAAAACAACCAGAAATACAAAATAAAAAAGATCCTCCATGTCCTATTCCTTTACCTTTTCCTCAAAGGGTCAAGAAACTTACATCTTAAAAAGATTAATCTGAAATTTTTGAGCTGTTTAAACAAGTTAAAATTAACATTCCTTTGTTGGATGCAATAAAATGAGTTCCGATTTATGCTAAATTTCTAAAAGATCTTTGCACAATAAAAAGAAGAACTAATGTACCAAACAAAAAAAATTTCAATTGAACAAGTTAGTACTATAATACAACATAATACTCTTCTTAAGTACAAATATCCAGGAAGTCCAACAATCTCATGCATCATTGGAAATTTCCGAATTGAAGAAGCTCTGCTAGATCTTGGAGCCAACAATAATTTAATGTCATATTCAGTGTATATACAATTTGGATTGAGTGAAATAAAACCTACCAATGTTACGCTTCAATTAGCAGACCGATCAATAAAAATACCACAAGGAATTATGGAAGATGTTATCACCCAAGTTGATCAATTCTATTTCCTAGTAAATTTTATCGTTATAGATACACTACCAATTTTTCATGCATCTTCATACATACCTATTATCTTGGGTTGACCATTCCTAGTGTAACGCCCCAAAAACCACCCTGGACAGCATTACCATTTAAAATCATTCATATCATGAGAGCAACTAAATAAATCCATGATTTATAAACATTATTAATTTAACAAAATTCGGGCAGAGTCTCCTTTGTAAGGGGAGCTCTACCCAAAAACTCAACCTGTGCATTTATACTACATTGACCACACCGGGTCCATTTAACCATCAAATAAAAATATTTTATTCATCATATGTACTATCCACAATTTCATCCCAAAAAGAACAAGCCAAGTTATGACAGTTACATCCCAAAAGAATTACACTCAACTTTAGCAGCGGAATAAACAAAATACTAGACTATTTATGATCGTAAATAAGATTTCTTAGTGTAGTACAAAAATAACTATAGCCCTATATGTCCACCTCGGGATCTAGAATCCCCTCGGGTGGGGCCTCCCCATGCCCCGGCTCGTCAGCTCCGAGGTCCTCCTCTAGCACCAAATCTGAAAAATGTTTAACGGTAGGGGATGAGCACGAAGCTCTGTAGCAAAATTCTCCCAACTCAAACAAGGTTTAAAAAAATATATATATAACAGGTCGGTCTCATTTCACAAATAACATATATAACTTTGAAAATAAAAATCAGGACATTTAAACAGATCTCAAGTTTAAGCACCACAATAATTTAAGACATAAATGAATCCAATATCCAACAACTAGTCCATTCCACCATAAATCGTTTCTCCCAAGTTCCTGCGGAATCTCATACTTCCCAAGATTCTTGTAGAAACCATTTATGGTACAATAAACAATAACCCTTTTTCTGTATTCGTATCTCAAGTATGAAGTAAGATTTCACATGGTCACCATCGAAAATATCATGACCCACGTACAAACCACACAATTCCCTTTTTCCACGATACCCCGTGAGTGATAATGGTTTAGCCCTCGCAAGGCACTAACCCCATTACAAGTGATAGGAATAGTTCAACCCACACGGAGTAAGAAGTCGTCTACTCACTCCATGATACTCGGTCAATAGTAACCCATGTTTATCCCCACAACCACACAAGAGATACAATACCAACTATTTTCTCAAATACAAATAATTTCATAAACCCCCAATCACATGGGTATTTCTCAAATCACAAGAGAATCAAATAATCCCAATAGAACATTATAAAAGAAAAGCATGAGATCATCATAAATATTATTTCATTACTCAACACAAAGCACTAGAGTTTTCGGAATCAACAATAATGGAGAAATTAAGGGAAAACCCCCTTTTTCTTGAAAACTAGGTTTTGAAGCAAGTAAATGAGTTTTAATGGTTACCCAACCACCAAAATGTTTAAAACATGACAATAAATGCAAGAATACCAAGAGTCAAGTATATAATAACAAGTAATTAAGATTTTTAAACCAAAAGAATACATATAAACTAACCCTAACCTCAATGTAAGAGAATAGGAAGAATTCCCCTACCTTGAATCAAAGTTCCAAACCAAAACCCAAGCTCAAAAGACCTCCTTTCTCCCTTTCCTCCTTTCCTCTATCTTCTCCTAGGGTGCTAAGAGGTTTGGGGTGAGAGTGGAGTGAAAGAAATAGAGGCAAATGGGCTGAAATCTGTGTTTTAAACACAGCAGTCCCGACGGGTTACTGTTCACAGGCTGCAATTTGGGTTTTCTCCAAAATTACGATTTTGCCACTAAAAATCTCCAATTTGATCCATATGACTATCCTAAGGTTTTTCGACGTTCGAAATTCATTTTTAATGTTATTTTAACCTAAAAAAATTTATTTTTATGATTTATTTTAAAATTAAAATAAATTTACACTCGAAATATTAAAATTACTATATTATTCCTCCGAACCGCCATATGTGCTAACGGCTATCCCAAATTCTTATGGTTTCAATATATATGGTTTATTCTTACGTCATTAAATATATACAAATAACTAAACAAGTAAATTACTATATTAATATAAACATGTGGGGGTTTACACCTTCAAAGTCTAAGAAGAAAGTACTGTACTTTACTATCCAAGGAACACCATAGTGCAGATTTTTGGTCAACTTCAGAGAATAAACTGATTTGACTCAGGTATTTCTAGTATGTGTGACCTATATGGTTGGAAAGATATACGAGTTAGGGTTCTAACAAAAAGAACGGTGCGCAATTTGGACTTTCTAACAAAGAGTTATGATCAAATTAGTGAAAGGTAGTCTGTCAGACTGTTTGATTCTTCTATACTTGTCTAACTCGAGTTTGGGTGTCTTTTGTCACAAATCCTATCTCGTATCCATCTCCAATATAGGTAAGATGACTTTCATAAAGATCCATGTCTAGCGTCATTCATTAACCAAAATCAAATTACCCTCCGTCTCCTAGAATCATCCATGACAACANAGATGATTTCATAAAGATCCATGTCTAGCATCATTCATTAACCAAAATCAAATTACCCTCCGTCTCCTAGAATCATCCATGACAACATGACAACATAATGTAGAACTAGTATATTTAGAAAAAAAATCTTTCTTCAATTCCTCTAAGCTAGCTCGTTGATGAGAATGCAAATGTCATAATTTTTTTTTCTCTTTCATTATTTAGCCCTTTATACTTATTATTCTTATAGTTTGATTTAGGATGTAAATAAAGACGTTAAAAGTAGAACGAAGCTAATAGGATGATTGTTGATAGTATAGACATGTGGGGATTTATACCTAGCTACATCAAATGTATTGATTAATTATAGGAATGGAATCATGAGATTTACATTTGGAAACATGACCTTGGAATTAAATGTTTTTAACAGTGCAAAATAACCTAGAGAGGAGGAAGAAATTTGTGAGGTAGATGTAATTGATGAGATTGTAGAGAAAAAAGTTAACACCTATTCTTATTCTGACCCTCTACAAGTCTGTTTGATTAACGATGTTATTGATGGTGGAAATTCTGATGTGCAATTTTATGCTGATTTGTTAAATTCTTTACAGGAAATATCAGGGAATGTAAGAAACTTTAATTGGGAACTTAAGTCAAATGGATCTAACCTTTATGCATCTCTTGTATATAGTAGTTATAATTTCTCTTTAGTGTTTTCATTTCTTTTGTATAGGTTCTTTGTTTATTTTACAAATTAGGTTTTGTACTATGGATATATCTTACTTCCATACTTGATTAGCATGTCTTTATTTTCAATGTTTTATATATCCAAAACAATGTTTAATTTAAGTTAGGGAGGTATGAGTATAACTTTATTATTTATATTTAAAGTTTTTATTTTATTTTAAAAATTTGTTTGTAACTGACAGACATTAAAGAACTGGATAGAGAGAAATAAAAAAAAAATAATGTACAATGGATAAAAAACTATTTTAGTTAAGTTTAATTCTACTATGTCATCTTTTAAAAGATATACATGCATTGATCAGTAAAAAAACCAGAAGAGTTAGAAATTTAGAAATTTTTGAAAGTTAATCAAGACTTCTATGTGGAAAAAGTATATTTGCAAAAACCCGACGAGCAGATCGTCTCAGTGGTTGTGTAAGATGTGGTCGTTTACAACATTTATGNTGAAAAAAACCAGAAGAGTTAGAAATTTAGAAATTTTTGAAAGTTAATCAAGACTTCTATGTGGAAAAAGTACATTTGCAAAAACCCGACGAGCAGATCGTCTCAGTGGTTGTGTAAGATGTGGTCGTTTACAACATTTATGACAATATAATATGTAAAATTCGATAAATTTTAAACTTTTGTAAACAGGGGCAAAATAATAATTTTGCTACTATAGTACCAGTTGAAAGCCTGAATTTTTCTATATCTTGGATGACGAAACGAACCTCACCATTGAATTCGTCTCGCGAAATCTAGTTACNATTTAAACTTTTGTAAATAGGGGCAAAATAATAATTTTGCTACTATAGTACCAGTTGAAAACCTGAATTTTTCTATATCTTGGATGACGAAACGAACCTCACCATTGAATTCGTCTCGCGAAATCTAGTTACTACGTCAAATTTCATCGAATTCCCAGATAGTTGGATTTTTTATGTTTTACGAGGCAGTCAAATCTCAGGTGACCCAAAAACGGGATTTCTAATAAAATTTTAAAATTTGAAAAATAATTTAATTCAAATTAAAATAAAATTAATTTGAACTTGAACTTGAACCGGGACGAAATTTAATCGTTTCGGAATGAAAACGAACCTGGGAAAAAGAAGGTGTGTGGCACAATGTGAGCCAAGTAAATGAGGGTATAAAAATGGGGGAAACCTCATTTCTTGGCCCATTCTTTAGCCAGTTAAATGACAGAAAATAGGAGGGGGAAACAAGAGAAGTTCTCTACCTTCTTTCTACGATCTAGGAGGCTACGGAACTCGGATCCGCTCGAGCCAAGAACAAAAGTCATTCTCCTCGCCGAGGGCTACGCAACCACACCAAAAACGACGGATTTCACCAAAAGTTGAAAAATAGAATTTTGGGGAAGTGAGGACTCAAGGTTTGTTTTGGGTTCTTGGAGCTTCCCAATGTCATTTNGACCTAGGAAAAAGAAGGTGTGTGGCACAATGTGAGCCAAGTAAATGAGGGTATAAAAATGGGGGAAACCTCATTTCTTGGCCCATTCTTCAGCCGGTTAAATGACAGAAAAGAGGAGGGGGAAACAAGAGAAGTTCTTTACCTTCTTTCTACGATCTAGGAGGCTACGGAGCTCGGATCCGCTCGAGCCAAGAACAAAAGTCATTCTCCTCGCCGAGGGCTACGCAACCACACCAAAAACGACGGATTTCACCAAAAGTTGAAAAATAGAATTTTGGGGAAGTGAGGACTCAAGGTTTGTTTTGGGTTCTTGGAGCTTCCCAATGTCATTTTTGGCTTCAAAAGGTAGGGGTTCTCCTAATTTGGTCCATTCTCTACCTTTTATGTTATATTTAATGTGCAGGTTATGGGAATATATGTAGGTCACTTACCTATGTGTATGAAATAGAGGAAATGGGTATGAAAAATGAGTATTGAAATGGGTCAGAATAGCCTTTCCAAACTTGAGATTGAATGTGGTAATTACTTGATTGGTAATTCCATGGAAAAGTGATTTATGGGCATGCTTTATGTTTAAATGTTATGCCTTGTAAATGATGTGGGAAATTTTGTGACTTGATGGTATTTTGCATAAAATGCCTAAGTGGAACTTAATTTGTTATAACATGAATTATGTGTAACAAGCTTGTGAATTGTTGATATTGGTGATTATATGCATGTGATATAAATTGACAAGACACATGTTGATATGTGTGGTTAAATTCAGCTCATTGGCATTCATTACATTGAGGATGACATTGGTATTGCAATGGTTCATTACATTGCATGGGTATGAAAATATCACATTCAAGGGTTTAGGCATGAGTGTGAGTGTATGTTGTACATGGTTGGATGAATCACCATACTTGGTGTTTTGATAGGTGGGCTCGAAAAAGTGGGATTGAATATCCTACTGAGTCGTACGGATACATACATGAAAAAATTGTGTCGGGTATAGTAAGAAGGAATAGATCCCCCCTCGGGTGCAAGACCCGACTATTGGTTTATACACTTGCGACGGTGTAAGTCCAAAAAAGTGTATCGGTGTGTGGAGCCGGTGGTGCAACACCAAAAGTCCACTACCCAAATAAAGACACATGGTTTTTGGTTATATAAATGATTCATTTGATGGGAAACGTACTCATCAAGGATAAATGTTTTACACTTGCATTGCAGAGTGTGGTGAAAGCCAGTGAAAGCTTGGGTTAGGTGCGTGAGTGAATCTCATTTCATTCATGACATGGCATAGTAGATTCCAACATGAATCATGTATTCTCTTGGTTGGAATGATTATATAATTAGGAAAATTGCATATGCATTTAGGTTGGGGAGTAACCTCTGTAGAAAATTTTCTATTGGCGTTGGCTCACCCTATACGGGAAACATTTTAGGTGCGGGGTTCGTACCGGGAGAGGACTCGCACTCGGGGCCTCGAGGGTGAAGAAAAGCCGGTTGGNTAAAAATTGCATATGCATTTAGGTTGGGGAGTAACCTCTGTAGAAAATTTTCTATTGGGCGTTGGCTCACCCTATACGGGAAACATTTTAGGTGCGGGGTTCGTACCGGGAGAGGACTCGCACTCGGGGCCTCGAGGGTGAAGAAAAGCCGGTTGGTGGGTTTTGGAGACAGGTTTTGTAAAACAATTGTAAAATTCCATTTTTTACATGTAATTGTGTAAATGGGCTTGTAATCTTATGAAATTAATTGTAATAGAACTTCTATGGATCATGTATAATGTGAAAAATGTTATTATACATGTTTGGAATGGATTTGGAAAGGTTTTGAGTGGATTGGAAATGAAAAACTAATGAGGCATAAAATTCTAGGCAAAACCTTCCGGAAGGTCGCAACAACCTTCCGAAAGATTAATGCAGACTTTTGATCCAGCAGGCAAAACCTTCCGGAAGGTTAGTGTAAATTGTTATCCAATAGAAAAAATCTTCCATAAGGTTTATAGACCTTCTGGAAGAACTTTTTCAGTGAGTAAAACCTTCCGGAAGGTTTTCCAAAAATTTAAAATTTTCAGAATGCATTGCCAGGCATTTGGGCTATGTGTTCTTTGGTTCCAATGACACAAATGGATCTTAAATGAGATACATTGGGGTATGTTGAACCTCGATGGGATTAAATGAATTAAACGAAACACAGATCCTCGTTTGGGTTGTAATCCCGATTATAGGGATGTGATAGACGTGATGTTAGGTTATGCGACAAGCACGGATATTTTCGCCGGTTAACGGGTGGTCAATGGGACCCTCGATTTTAGGAGTGTCACAGCTTGGTATCAAAGCAAAGGTATATGATTACCTAGGGCATGGTGGGCATTGGGTCTAGACCATTGCATGCATTGTACATTTCATTTTATGTGCTTACATTTTGTTACATGATTACGTGCTATGTGATTATGTCCACTATATACATGGTAAAATGTATATAGAAAGGGACACTAGGGTTAGAAAACATAACCTTGGGGGTTGGAAAGGAAATGAACGGGATAGTTCAAGGTATAAATGTTTACTAATGGGTGGTATAAACTCTACTAGGGAAACAAGGAGATAAATCTCAATGTTTTAATTTTGGTCCCTATCATGGGATACTAAATAAATGCTCTATTGCTATCTGACATGTGTGTAGATGGCAACTAGAGGGAGGGGACGTCAGGGTGGACGGAACAATAACCAACCACCACCGACTTTTGTCCAACAAGCCTTTGTGGAGGCTATTGGTGCGGCGGCTACTACGATTGCACAAGCTAGTGCTACGGCTGCCACCATTGCACAGACTAGTGCAAGTTGGGGACAAGAAGGCTCAAGTAACCTCCAGAAGTTCAAAACACACCAACCTCTGATCTTCATGGGAGGGACGGATCCTATGGTGGCTGACCATTAGTTCTAACAAGTCGATAAGGTATTAAGGGCTATGGAGATCACCTCCGACGCCACCAAGATAACCCTAGCAACATTCTAGCTAGAGGGGAAATCCCAATTATGGTGGGATTGGATGAAGGACCCCAAGAATTTGGAGACTATGACATAGGTAGAGTTCAAGGAGCTTTTTAGGGGAAAGTACTTCCCGGCGACTGCTAGACATGCAAAGGCCCGGGAGTTTTTAGACTTGAAACAAGGAANTACACCGGTTACCATCAGTTGAGGATCAGGGAGGCTGATATCCCTAAGACGGCGTTTCGGACGCGGTATGGGCATTTCAAGTTTACAGTCATGTCTTTCAGATTGACGAATGCTCCAGCGGTATTCATGGATCTCATGCATAGGGTGTTCCAACCCTNTTGAAACAAGGAACCATGACGGTGATGGACGTGGCTAAATTCACAGAATTAGCATGTTTCGCCGATGATTATGTGGCCACAGACATGGCCAAGGTGAGAAAGTTTGAGGATGGCTTGAAGTTGTCCATCCAAGGTAAAATTGTGGATCTTCTTCTGCAAGACTTGGACTCGATGGTCACCACAGCTATAGCCATTAAGAGAGAGATTGAGGACGCAAGGAGCATCCGAGAGTCGGGTGCCAAGGACAAGAAGAAGGAAGGCTAATCCTCTTCTTCTAGCTCAAGGAAGAAGCAGAGGACTTCTACTACACAAGGATTTCAAGGACAGGGCCGTGGTTATCAAGGCCAAGGTCAATTCTCCCAAGGCGGGAGACACTTCAGGGCTTCCATTCAGGCTAGTCAGAGAGCATGTTTCCACTGCCACCAGCCGGGTCACATGAAGCGGGATTGTCCCTAGAGGCAGGGATCCCAAGGCTATGGCTCATCTCAGTCANCAGAGAGCATGTTTCCACTGCCACCAGCCGGGTCACATGAAACGGGATTGTCCCTAAAGGCAGGGATCCCAAGGCTATGGCTCATCTCAGTCACAGTCGTCGGTGGGGCAGCCACAGACACATTACATTCCTCCCTACCCTACCATGGGCCAAGGAAGCCAGTACTAGTTCCAAGGTGCCACTTAGGCCCCTACTACTTCACGTGTGGGGACTTCGCAAGCAGGCCAACTAGGCCAAGGCATGGGTCAAGGCCGAGGACAAGGCTCACAAGGTGGTGCTTCGGGAACCTAGGTGCGTGTCTATGCCATGGTGCCACAAACTGAGCCAGTAGATTCGTCGATGACAGGGTACATTCTTACTCTCTCGCTTATGGGCTAAAGTGTTATTTGATTCTGGTGCATTGTATTCTTTTATTACTGCATCATGTGTGAGGGATTTGGGCTTAGGGGTGGATACCTTGGAAGAGCCATTATATGTGAATTCACCCCTAGGATCTAGGGTGTGTGTTGATCGAATATGTTGGGGCTGTGAGTTAGAGATCTCGGGGATTCTACTTACTGTGGACCTTAGGGTCATGGATATGTCGGAGTTTGATGTGATCCTCGGGATGGATTGGTTGGCGGCACATTAAGTCGTCATTGATTGTGATAGGAAGAGGGTCACTGTTTGTACACTAGATGGTGTTTGTTTTAAGTTTCAGGGGGGAAAATATAACGTTTTAGCCCAAGCCATGTATGACTTTTGATGGCACGGGTAGTTAATGGGTTGGCTTGCGAGCCTTACCTTAGAAGACGAGGTGAGATAGGAGTTAGGCCTACCTCAGGTTATGTGTGAGTATGAGGACGTCTTTTTGGATGAGTTACCGGGATTACCTTCCCATAGGGATGTGAACTTTAACATTGAGTTACATTCGGGTACATCTCCTATTTCTATGACTCCGCATAGAATGGCGCAAGCCAAGTTGCAAGAACTCAAGGTCCAGTTACAAAAGTTGTTGGACAAAGGGTTTATTAGACCAAGCACTTCACCTTGGGGTGCTCCGGTGTTATTTGTTAAGAAGAAGGATAAGACCCTTCGATTGTCTATAGATTACTGGCAGTTGAACCGGGTTACCATCAAGAATAGGTACCATTTGCCGAGGATTGATGATCTGTTTGACCAACTGAGGGGAGCACGAGTCTACTCCAAGATAGATCTTCACACCGGTTACCATCAGTTGAGGATCAGGGAGGATGATATCCCTAAGACAGCGTTTCGGACGCGGTATGGGCATTTCAAGTTTACAGTCATGTCTTTCAGATTGGCGAATGCTCCAGCGGTATTCATGGATCTCATGCATAGGGTGTTCCAACCCTACCTAGATCATTTTGTTGTAGTCTTTGTTGACGACATCCTAATATATTCCAAGTCTGAGGAGGAGCATGAGGATCACTTGAGAATTGTTCTCCAGATGTTGAGAGATCATCAGTTGTACGTCAAGTTCAGCAAGTGCAAATTTTGGCTTACTAAGGTGAAATTTTTGGGACATGTAGTGTCGACTTCGGGTGTATCTGTGGACCCAAAAAAGGTGAAAGTAGTTATGAATTGGGAGAGGCCCAAGTCAATCTTCGAGATACGTAGTTTTTTAGGATTGACGGGGTATTACAGGAGATTTATTGAGGACTTTTCTCGATTAGCTGCACCTATGACGAGATTGACCCGAAAAGAGGTCAAGTTTGAGTGGAATGACTCTTGTGAGAAGGCATTCCAAGAGTTGAAGAGGAGGCTTACTTCAGCTCCTATCTTGATTGTTTCAGAGAGAAGACAGATGTACACCATGTACTATGATGCCTCCAAGGATGGACTCGGTTGTGTTTTGATGCAGTCCGGGAGAGTGGTGGCTTATGGTTCTAAGCAACTAAAGAATCATGAGAGGAATTATCCCTCACATGACATGGAGTTGGCGGCCATTGTCTTTGCCTTAAAGACTTGGCGCCACTACTTATACGGGGAACAGTTTGAGATGTTTTCAGACCACAAAATTTTGAAGTATATTTTCACACAGCGGGACCTTAACATGAGGCAACACTGGTGGATAGAGTATTTGAAAGATTACGACTTCACTTTGCATTACCATCCCGATAAGGTAAATGTGGTGGCTGATGCACTTAGCCGAAAGTCAAGGGGAGTTTTGGCTAGTGTGGCTTCCCGAGAGTGGCAGATACTCGAGACAGTGGGACAGTTTGGGCTACGATACATGGGACAGACTCAAGGTGTTTTGGGGAGTTTGGTGGCTACGCCTTCCCTACTGAGTAGAGTAATCAAATCCCAGGGGCAGGATACGGAGTTATCATCCATCAGGGACCGGGTATAGGCAAGTACGGATGACGAGGGCTGGGCCATTCTCTCAGATGGTAGCCTACGATTTAGGGAAAGGATTGTGATTCCCCAGTCTACGGAACTCAAGGAGGAGATTCTTAGGGAGTTTCATTGTTCTCGATTCGCAGTGCATCCAAGTGACACGAAGATGTACCATGATCTTCGTCGCCAATATTATTAGAGTGGGATGAAGAGGCAGGTTGGTGACTTTGTCAGTAGATGCCTCACGTGTCAGCAAGTTAAGGCTTAGCACCAGAGACTAGCAGGGTTGCTCTAGCTTTTGGAGGTAGCTGAGTGGAAGTGGAAGCATATCACCATAAATTTTGTGACTCACTTGCCATGGACATCGCGGGGAAATGATGTGGTGTGGATGATAGTGGACCGGCTTACGAAGTCGGTGCACTTTTTGGTGGTGCGGATGACCTCCCAACTAGAGGAATTCTATAGATTATACATACGGGAGATTGTCAGGTTGCATGGGGTACCTGTATCGATAGTGTCGGATCGGGATCTCAGGTTCACCACCCACTTTTGGGAGAGCTTCCAACGGGCTATGGGGACTCAGTTAACAATGAGTGCAACATTTCATCCCCAGACGAATGGTAAGTCCGAGATGACCATCTAGATATTAGAGGACATGCTGCGGGCATGCGTCCTAGATCTCAAGAGTAGCTGGGAAGAACATTTACCCTTAGTGGAATTCACCTACAATAACAGTTATCAGATGAGTATACAGATAGCACCCTATGAGGTACTTTATGGGAGGCCTTGCCGTTCTCCGGTCTGTTGGACAGAGGTGGGAGAGAGACCCTTTACGGGTCCGGATTTGATTAGAGACACCTTAGAGAAGGTGGATTTGATATGGAAGCGTCTTCTTACAGCTTAGAGCCAGCAGAAGAACTATGACGATAGACAGCGATGACCCTTGGAGTTTGAGGTAGGAGATCACGTCTTCTTGAAGGTGATGCCTAAGAGAGGGGTGGTCAAGTTTGGCAAACAAGGAAAGCTGTCGTTGAGATTTATCGAGCCCTTTGAGGTACTCGAGAGAGTGGGTATAGTAGTTTACCGATTGGCATTACCGCCAAGTCTATTGGGTGTTCACGCGTGTGTTCCATGTCTCTGTGTTCCGAAAGTATATTCCATGTCTGACACATGTAATGGATTGGGGTGATATGATTGTTGATGTGGATGGGACCTTTGAGGAGGGACCAGTGCGTATCATGGATAGCTGAGAATAGATTTTGCATGGCAAGACCGTGAGGCTAGTGAAGGTGTTGTGGCAGCACCAGGGAATGGAAGAGGCAACATGGNCTCCATGTCTGACACATGTAATGGATTGGGGTGATATGATTGTTGATGTGGATGGGACCTTTGAGGAGGGACCGGTGCGTATCATGGATAGCTGAGAATAGATTTTGCATGGCAAGACCGTGAGGCTAGTGAAGGTGTTGTGGCAGCACCAGGGAATGGAAGAGGCAACATGGGAGCGTGAGGATAGTATACATACCAACTATTCGTTCCTATTCGAGGATGAAGGTACAAGTTTTATGATTTTATGTATAAAGTCATTGTTGCATATACATGCGATTAAGTGTATATGTGTGTGTGTAAATTTCGGGGACGAAATTCTTTTAAGGGGGGAAGAATGTAAAATCCAGTAAATTTTAAACTTTTGTAAACAAGGGTAAAATGGTAATTTTGTTGCTACAGTACATTTGAAAATCTGAATTTTTATAGATCTTGGATGATGAAATGGACCTTACCATTGGATTCATCTCGCGAAATCTAGTTATCACGTCAAATTTCATCGAATTTTGAAATAGTCAGATTTTTTGTGTTTTACGAGGCGTTCGAGTCTCGGATGACCCAAAAACGGGATTTCTAATAAAATTTTAAAATTTGAAAAATAATTTAACTNCTACGGGTCCGGATTTGATTAGAGACACCTCAGAGAAGGTGGATTTGATATGGAAGCGTCTTCTTACAGCTTAGAGCCAGCAGAAGAACTATGACGATAGACAGCGATGACCCTTGGAGTTTGAGGTAGGAGATCACGTCTTCTTGAAGGTGATGCCTAAGAGAGGGGTGGTCAAGTTTGGCAAACAAGGAAAGCTGTCGTTGAGATTTATCGAGCCCTTCGAGGTACTCGAGAGAGTGGGTACAGTAGTTTACCGATTGGCATTACCGCCAAGTCTATTGGGTGTTCACGCGTGTGTTCCATGTCTCTGTGTTCCGAAAGTATATTCCATGTCTGACACATGTAATGGATTGGGGTGATATGATTGTTGATGTGGATGGGACCTTTGAGGAGGGACCAGTGCGTATCATGGATAGCTGAGAATAGATTTTGCATGGCAAGACCGTGAGGCTAGTGAAGGTGTTGTGGCAGCACCAGGGAATGGAAGAGGCAACATGGGAGCGTGAGGATAGTATACATACCAACTATTCGTTCCTATTCGAGGATGAAGGTACAAGTTTTATGATTTTATGTATAAAGTCATTGTTGCATATACATGCGATTAAGTGTATATGTGTGTGTGTAAATTTCGGGGACGAAATTCTTTTAAGGGGGGAAGAATGTAAAATCCAGTAAATTTTAAACTTTTGTAAACAAGGGTAAAATGATAATTTTGTTGCTACAGTACATTTGAAAATCTGAATTTTTATAGATCTTGGATGATGAAATGGACCTTACCATTGGATTCATCTCGCGAAATCTAGTTATCACGTCAAATTTCATCGAATTTTGAAATAGTCAGATTTTTTGTGTTTTACGAGGCGTTCGAGTCTCGGATGACCCAAAAACGGGATTTCTAATAAAATTTTAAAATTTGAAAAATAATTTAACTCAAATTAAAATAACATTAATTTGAACTAGAACTGGGGCGAAATTTAATCGTTTCGGGATGAAAACGAACCCAGGAAAAAGAAGTTGTGTGGCACAATGTGAACCAAGTAAATGAGGTTATAAAAAGGGGGGCAATCTGATTTCTTGGCCCATTCTTCAGCTGGTTAAACGACATAAAAGAGGAGGGGGAAACAAGAGAAGTTCTCTACCTTCTTTCTACGATCTAGGAGGCTACGGAGCTCGGATCCGCTTGAGCCAAGAACAAAAGTCATTCTCTTCACCGAGGGCTATGCGACCACACCAAAGACGACGGGTTTCACCAAAAGTTGAAAATTGGAATTTTGGGGAAGTGAGGACTCAAGGTTTGTTTTGGGTTCTTGGAGCTTCCCAACGTCGTTCTACGCGTCAAAAGGTAGCGGTTCTCCTACTTTGGTCCATTCTCTACCTTTTATGTTATATGTAATGTGCAGGTTATAGGAATATATGTAGGTCACTTACCTATGTGGATGAAATAGAGCAAATGGGTATGAAAAAGGAGTATTGAAATGGGTTAGAATAGCCTTTCCTAANTGAAATGGACCTTACCATTGGATTCATCTCGCGAAATCTAGTTATCACGTCAAATTTCATCGAATTTTGAAATAGTCAGATTTTTTGTGTTTTACGAGGCGTTCGAGTCTCGGATGACCCAAAAACGGGATTTCTAATAAAATTTTAAAATTTGAAAAATAATTTAACTCAAATTAAAATAACATTAATTTGAACTAGAACTGGGGCGAAATTTAATCGTTTCGGGATGAAAACGAACCCAGGAAAAAGAAGTTGTGTGGCACAATGTGAACCAAGTAAATGAGGTTATAAAAAGGGGGGCAATCTGATTTCTTGGCCCATTCTTCAGCTGGTTAAACGACATAAAAGAGGAGGGGGAAACAAGAGAAGTTCTCTACCTTCTTTCTACGATCTAGGAGGCTACGGAGCTCGGATCCGCTTGAGCCAAGAACAAAAGTCATTCTCTTCACCGAGGGCTATGCGACCACACCAAAGACGACGGGTTTCACCAAAAGTTGAAAATTGGAATTTTGGGGAAGTGAGGACTCAAGGTTTGTTTTGGGTTCTTGGAGCTTCCCAACGTCGTTCTACGCGTCAAAAGGTAACGGTTCTCCTACTTTGGTCCATTCTCTACCTTTTATGTTATATGTAATGTGCAGGTTATAGGAATATATGTAGGTCACTTACCTATGTGGATGAAATAGAGCAAATGGGTATGAAAAAGGAGTATTGAAATGGGTTAGAATAGCCTTTCCTAACTTGAGATTGAATGTGGTAATTACTTGATTGGTAATTCCATGGAAAAGTGATTTTATGGGCATGCTTTATGTTTAAATGTTATGCCTTGTAAATGATGTGGGAAATATTTTGACTTGATGGTATTTTGCATAAAATGCCTAAGTGGAACTTAATTTGTTATAGCATGAATTATGTGTAACAAGCTTGTGAATTGTTGATATTGGTGATTATATGTATGTGATATAAATTGATATGACACATGTTGAAATTCAGCTCATTGGCATTCATTATATTAAGTATGACATTGGTATTACAATGGTTAATTACATTGCAAACCATTGCATGTGTATGAAAACATCACATTCAAGGGCTTAGGCATGAGTGTGAGTGTATGTTGTAAATGGTTGGATCAATCACCATACTTGGTGTTTTGATGGGTGGGCTCAGAAAAGTGGGGTTGAATATCCTACTGAGTCGCATGGATACATACATGGAAAACTTGTGTTGGGTATAGTAAGAAGGAATAGATCCCCCCTCGAGTGCAACACCCGAATATTGGTTTATACACTTCCGACGGTGTAAGTCCAAAAAAGTGTACCAGTGTGTGGAACCGGCGGTACAACATCAAAAGTCCACTACTCAAATAAAGACGCATGATTTTTGGTTATATAAATGATTCATTTGATGGGAAACATGCAGAAATGAATTGAGTTTTATAAACACATGAGTTGTTTCAAAAAGATCTTTGGATGTACTCATCAAGGATAAATGTTTTACACTTACATTGCATAGTGTGGTGAGAGCCGATGAAAGCTTGGCTTAGGTGCGTGAGTGAATCTCATTTCATTCGTGACATGACATAGTAGATTCCAACATGAATCTTGTATACTCTTGGTTGGAATGATTACATAATTATGAACATTACATATGCATTTAGGTTGGGGAGTAGCCTCTGTAGGAAATTTTCTACGAGGCGTTGGCTCACCCTATACGGGGAATATTTCAGGTTCAGGGTTCGTATAGGGAGAGGACTCGCACTTGAGGCCTCAAGGGTGAAGAAAAGCCTGTTGGTGGCTTTTGGAGACAAGTTTTGTAAAACAATTGTAAAATTTCATTTTTTGCATGTAATTGTGTAAATGGGCTTGTAATCGTATGAAATTAATTGTAATAGAACTTCTATGGATCATGTATAATGTGGAAAATGTTATTATACATGTTTGGAATGGATTTGGAAAGGTTTTGAGTGGATTGGAAATGAAAAACTAAAGGGGCATAAAATTCTGGGCAAAACCTTCCGGAAGGTTGCAACAACCTTTCGGAAGGTTAGTGTAAATTGTTATCCAATAAACAAAACCTTCCGGAATAACTTTTCCAGTGAGTAAAACCTTCTGGAAGGTCTATATAAAACCTTCCGGAAGGTTTTCCAAAAATCTGAAATTTTAAGAATGCATTGCCAGGCATTTGGGCTATGTGTTCTTTGGTTCCAATGACACAAATGGACCTTAAATGAGATACATTGGGATATGTTGAACCTCCATGGGATTAAATGAATTAAAGGAAACACAGAACCTCGTTTGGGTTGTAATCCTGATTACAGGGATGTGATAGACGTGATGTCGGGTTATGCGACAATCACGGGTATTTTCGCTGGTTGACGGGTGGTCAACGGGACCCCCGATTTTAGGGGTGTCACATAATCAGTGTGGAGAACCAATTTTAGGTCAAGCGTTAGATCGTTTCTGATGGATTAGGTATGGGCAGAGTAAGGAATATCCTGAGATGTTATCTTATTTCACTTCAATGTTAACAAGATACGTAAGAAATGAAGTTAACCATGTCACTGGTAATATTGATCCAGACAGTTTTGACTCTAAATCAGTATGATCAAAATGATAGATGATGTTTGGAAGAATTGTACATAATTATAAATAAGTATAATCTTATACTCTTGAACTTTAATTTATGTTTTGCACTTATTTGCTTTTGAACTTATGTGTTTTAAACTTGTTGGTTTTGAACTTTTGTGTGTTTTAAACTTCTTTGTTTTGAACTAATGTGTGTTTAAGTTTTTTTATATTAATTTTGAAACTCATGTTGTTAAATTAGGAATTAATAACTCATATGATTCACAGCTAAATTAAATTTTTATTCTCATGCCTTGCAAGAATAGTTTTAATTTGATCACGCGGGATTTTCATATTTTAGTTATGTATTATCTTATTATTTTTGTTTAAACTTAGTCTTAAAAGCACAATTAGATTTCTTTATTGTTAAAAGTCTTGTGACATATTACACTCTTTGTATATATAGTAGAAATGTAAAACCTACTACAGATTTTGAACCAATCTTTCTTGGAGAAATACTCTANTGTCAAAAGGTAACGGTTCTCCTACTTTGGTCCATTCTCTACCTTTTATGTTATATGTAATGTGCAGGTTATGGGAATATATGTAGGTCACTTACCTGTGTGTATGAAATAGAGGAAATGGGTATGAAAAAGGAGTATTGAAATGGGTTAGAATAGCCTTTCCTAACTTGAGATTGAATGTGGTAATTACTTGATTGGTAATTCCATGGAAAAGTGATTTTATGGGCATGCTTTATGTTTAAATGTTATGCCTTGTAAATGATGTGGAAAATATTTTGACTTGATGGTATTTTGCATAAAATGCCTAAGTGGAACTTAATTTGTTATAGCATGAATTATGTGTAACAAGCTTGTGAATTGTTGATATTGGTGATTATATGTATGTGATATAAATTGATATGACACATGTTGAAATTCAGCTCATTGGCATTCATTATATTAAGTATGACATTGGTATTACAATGGTTAATTACATTGCAAACCATTGCATGTGTATGAAAACATCACATTCAAGGGCTTAGGCATGAGTGTGAGTGTATGTTGTAAATGGTTGGATCAATCACCATACTTGGTGTTTTGATGGGTGGGCTCAGAAAAGTGGGGTTGAATATC
Organism: Ilex paraguariensis; assembly: GCA_963454935.2. NCBI lineage: Eukaryota > Viridiplantae > Streptophyta > Magnoliopsida > Aquifoliales > Aquifoliaceae > Ilex > Ilex paraguariensis. Next base: position 543,940 of record CAUOFW020001436.1, read on the forward strand.
CTACTGAGTCGCATGGATACATACATGGAAAACTTGTGTTGGGTATAGTAAGAAGGAATAGATCCCCCCTCGAGTGCAACACCCGAATATTGGTTTATACACTTCCGACGGTGTAAGTCCAAAAAAGTGTACCAGTGTGTGGAACCGGCGGTACAACATCAAAAGTCCACTACTCAAATAAAGACGCATGATTTTTGGTTATATAAATGATTCATTTGATGGGAAACATGCAGAAATGAATTGAGTTTTATAAACACATGAGTTGTTTCAAAAAGATCTTTGGATGTACTCATCAAGGATAAATGTTTTACACTTACATTGCATAGTGTGGTGAGAGCCGATGAAAGCTTGGCTTAGGTGCGTGAGTGAATCTCATTTCATTCGTGACATGACATAGTAGATTCCAACATGAATCTTGTATACTCTTGGTTGGAATGATTACATAATTATGAACATTGCATATGCATTTAGGTTGGGGAGTAGCCTCTGTAGGAAATTTTCTACGAGGCGTTGGCTCACCCTATACGGGGAATATTTCAGGTTCAGGGTTCGTATAGGGAGAGGACTCGCACTTGAGGCCTCAAGGGTGAAGAAAAGCCTGTTGGTGGCTTTTGGAGACAAGTTTTGTAAAACAATTGTAAAATTTCATTTTTTGCATGTAATTGTGTAAATGGGCTTGTAATCGTATGGAATTAATTGTAATAGAACTTCTATGGATCATGTATAATGTGGAAAATGTTATTATACATGTTTGGAATGGATTTGGAAAGGTTTTGAGTGGATTGGAAATGAAAAACTAAAGGGGCATAAAATTCTGGGCAAAACCTTCCGGAAGGTTGCAACAACCTTTCGGAAGGTTAGTGTAAATTGTTATCCAATAAAAAAAACCTTCCGGAATAACTTTTCCAGTGAGTAAAACCTTCTGGAAGGTCTATATAAAACCTTCCAGAAGGTTTTCCAAAAATCTGAAATTTTAAGAATGCATTGCCAGGCATTTGGGCTATGTGTTCTTTGGTTCCAATGACACAAATGGACCTTAAATGAGATACATTGGGATATGTTGAACCTCCATGGGATTAAATGAATTAAAGGAAACACAGAACCTCGTTTGGGTTGTAATCCTGATTACAGGGATGTGATAGACGTGATGTCGGGTTATGCGACAATCACGGGTATTTTCGCTGGTTGACGGGTGGTCAACGGGACCCCCGATTTTAGGGGTGTCACATAATCAGTGTGGAGAACCAATTGTAGGTCAAGCGTTAGATCGTTTCTGATGGATTAGGTATGGGCAGAGTAAGGAATATCCTGAGATGTTATCTTATTTCACTTCAATGTTAACAAGATACGTAAGAAATGAAGTTAACCATGTCACTGGTAATATTGATCCAGACAGTTTTGACTCTAAATCAGTATGATCAAAATGATAGATGATGTTTGGAAGAATTGTACATAATTATAAATAAGTATAATCTTATACTCTTGAACTTTAATTTATGTTTTGCACTTATTTGCTTTTGAACTTATGTGTTTTAAACTTGTTGGTTTTGAACTTTTGTGTGTTTTAAACTTCTTTGTTTTGAACTAATGTGTGTTTAAGTTTTTTTATATTAATTTTGAAACTCATGTTGTTAAATTAGGAATTAATAACTCATATGATTCACAGCTAAATTAAATTTTTATTCTCATGCCTTGCAAGAATAGTTTTAATTTGATCACGCGGGATTTTCATATTTTAGTTATGTATTATCTTATTATTTTTGTTTAAACTTAGTCTTAAAAGCACAATTAGATTTCTTTATTGTTAAAAGTCTTGTGACATATTACACTCTTTGTATATATAGTAGAAATGTAAAACCTACTACAGATTTTGAACCAATCTTTCTTGGAGAAATACTCTACATCTACTCAAATACAAATATTTGATTCAGTGGTAAATTTTCCTTGAATAATCTCATTAACTTTGTTTTGATTAGAACTTATTAAATTGTATTATTAGCATTATCCTTAACTTTCATGCAGAAATTATACAGATATATGATTTCTGGAAAATAATCTTAGACCATGTTTGATTAAATCTTGAGCCTTGACCATTTCTTTTACAAAAATATATCCGTAGTCTGTCATGATTGAGCTTGAAAGAAAACATATTCTTTTCTTAAAACTCAAGAAATACCCGAGCCAAATAAAAAGATATTAACTTACCTTTGCTATCTAATTTTCTTGCACCCTCTTCTGAATCAGTAAGATACAGAATAGCAAGAAAAATAGAAAAGACAGAAGAAAACAAGACAAGGCAAAAGAATGATCACAATTCAAAGAAAAGAAAAATCTGAAAAAGAAAAGAGAAAAAAAGAAAAAAGCCAAGAAAGTGAAAAATGGGAAAAATAGAAAAAAAAGAAACATGTGAAGTCCTAGAAAAATAGAATGAGGTGTGCCACAAAGTTAAAAGACAACATTTGAAATTCAATGACGTCGTTTCATAAACCTTAAACCTATGGCTACATTACAGCCCTAATAAATTCTTTTTTGATTCCAGAATTCATATATTTGTCTTAGTTCTATCAATTCTAAAAACGAAAATGTTAATAACATATTTAATATAGTGTTAATATTCTGTCATGAGATTATGTCAAATTCCACTTTATTCAACTAACCATTCTTTTGATTACTATATTTGAAATTATTTGCTTTGTTAACTGTATTCCAAACACATGTAGATTGTGAGAATAGTTACTATAACAGGTGTGTTTTTTTTTTTGCTGAGTGTATTTCAGGAAAGGATTGACATCAAAACTACCAGGAAAGGGGGTAATATTTCTCAAGTGATTTTTGAAAATAAAGAAATCATTACACACACACACAAGTTTTTATAAAAATATATAGATAATATTACAACTAACTTGTGTTACTCTTATATTGATCAGAGAAGGAAGTATCTTGACAAGAAAGATGGAATATTAATTTAATTTTACTTGTGAAAAATATGAATCATGAATTCTTAATTACTGAAGTTTATAGGTAGCTTCACTAGAAACCTTCCTGAGACAAAACTCGTCCACTAGGAATCACCTAGGGGTTTAAAGGCTTGTTGCATCTGCTAAATGCAATCGTGAAAAAATCTACGAAAATGATTTTACCTCTGTTTGTATTATATTTTTATCAATAATTTATATAGTTTACTAGGGACTAGTAAAATTTAAGTTAGGGAGAGTGATTAACCCTAATTAGTGTATAAATTAGAATAGTTAAATAAGTCAAATTAATAAAATAGAATCACCAAAAACTATTAACTAAAGTCAATTAGGGTTTGTGTGGTAATTAGGGTTTTATGTGTGTTATGTTTAAAATGTTCAGGTATTAATGTTGAATTACCACAAAATGCAAGGAGCAATGTATAAAAGCATGAAACAACAAAGGCTAAAGTGTAATTAAACCAAGAGAAGAGTGAGCATGCATGCAAGTTGATATTCCAGCAAATCACCACCGTCCGGACGGTGGTGGTGGCGTCCGGACGGTCCTCTAACTAGGCTAGACTTTATCTCTCCACCTCATGCTTCCTTTTCTTCTATAAATAGGCATCTCCTTTTCATTCTCCAAAGGCCAAACCCAAGAGAGCTCCAGCGAGAAATCCAAGAGAGAAAAGAGAAAGAGAAAGAGAAAGAGAAAAAGAAAAATTGCAAAATGATCCAGTCCGTGATGCACTTCAGTCCAAACTTTGTACTTCTACATTCCTGTTGTATTTTCCTATTCGGATAGTTGAACTACCATCACCTTTTTTTCATAACTGATAATAAAGGTGATTGTGTTTCAGTTGTTCCTTGTGAAAGACATTTTAAATTTTGTATTTTAATTCTAGTTGTAATGAAAACTGTCTGCACTCCTTGCTTGTCTGTAGCAATGGAGCGTGAATAGTCACTTATATCCTTCAGTAAGAGAAAAACATATGTATAATACTGGTTAAATTCTAGAAATGCTGATGTTTTATATATTTATATATCTATGTATTATATGTTTCATGCATGATACAATGATGTATGTACTTTCGGTGCTGTGCCTGGAAATAAGTCATCAGTACATCATCAACCTGCTGGTAAAACAACCATGGCATTCCTATCGGTATGGTTTGTCCTCCACCGGAACGCTGAGGATGTTAACTGAAGCATGGTACAAAACCTAAATGATCCTCATGAATGGTTTGTCCTTCTAGGTTATTAGGGTTTAACTTATATATATATATATAGATAACTATTAGATGAATGACCTAACTGATCCTCATGAATGGCTTGTCTTTATGGATTACTCAGATCATTTAACTGGTATAANATGCTTGAGAATCAAAGGTGACCTAAACGGGGGTGGAGGTTACCACAAAATATGCCACCTACCGAAAGAATTGTTGGGAATTGGTTATGACAATTAATGGTTATTATTTGTATGTGGTGCTCGTTTATTCATTTAAGTAATGTTTTTAAATAAACTTGAGATCCTTTTTAAATGTCACTGCTTTATTCCAAATTATGTATCTATGTTATGTTAAAAGACCGACCATTTTAAATGTTTTTCTAAACCTTATATGGGTTTGGGAGAATTTTTCTACAGAGCTTCGTGCTCACCCCCTATCACTAACATTTTTCATATNAAAGACCGACCGTTTTAAATGTTTTTCTAAACCTTATATGGGTTTGGGAGAATTTTTCTACAGAGCTTCGTGCTCACCCCCTATCGCTAACATTTTTCATATTACCAGCTTGAGGAGGAGGACGTAAGGGTCGAGAAGCCCGCTACTTGGGAGACTCCACTGGACGGGAGTGTGGATCCCGAGGTGGATGCATAGAGCGACCACCTTTCCTTTTGTACTAGACTAGGACATTCTTTCAGAACATTGTGTTGTCTAGCTTCTTTTGTTTATTCTGTTGTGCTTCTTTAATTAATTTTTGAGATGTAATAGCCATGACTTGGGCTTATTCTTTTGGATAATGTTGTAAATATTCATGGATGACAAATGAAGTCTTGTTTCTTAAGGGATTATATTAGTGCTTTCAGGATATGAATGGTATTAGAATGTAATGTCGTCCAGGGTGTGTTTTGGGGCGTTACATTAGTATACAATTATAATATTTATTAGAATTTAATTTGGATGTTTAAACGATCAAATTAAACTACAAAATTATCACAATTAAAGTTATAAGATATTGTGTCCGATATAATTTTACCATTTATTTGATTTTTGAGTCTTATTCCAATTGATAGTATAATTGTATAATAATTACAATTTTTTTTTATTTTAGAAAATAATAAATCTTTATTTTTGATTTTTTCTCAATAAATAACATAATAAAACATGAATTTTGGTTGTAAAATTTATGTTCTATTATGAATGACTTAGACCTCTTGTTTGATTTTTTTAGTTTTATTCCAATAATTAGTATAATTGTATACTAATTATAATTTTTTAAGAAAAAAGTTGAATTTTTATTTTTGATTATTTTTTCAATAAATTATATAATAGAATATGAATTAGTTGTAAAATTTAAAATATTTGATATTCTATGTTTGATTAGAGTACATTTGGTCTAAATATTATATACTTACAAACTTCAAAAAATCTGAGTGTAATTTACTAATGAATATACTAACAAATATTGACGGCAGAGGTCTAAGTATTACGCATGTACAAACCTTAGGAGGTTTATGTATAATATTTTAAATATCAAGGGTCTGAGTGATTAAGTGACAAATCTCAAGGAGTTTGAATGTAATTCTCCCTAAAAGAATGAGGTTGAAAATTTTGCTTTCNAAGGTTTATGTATAATATTTTAAATATCAAGGGTCTGAGTGATTAAGTGACAAACCTCAAGGAGTTTGAATGTAATTCTCCCTAAAAGAATGAGGTTGAAAATTTTGCTTTCCATTCGTTTCCTCCATTCTCTTGGCAATGAAACAAAGGATAAGTTGACCAAGAGAAGACTCTAACAACAATGGTACTAATTAAAACTCGCTTAGTAAAGCAAATCAAAGCCTAGATAAATTCAAATGTCATCCAATTACGCTTAATCACTGATCTACATAAATTAAAAGAAGAGATACTGAAATTGCAATCAACCAACATACAAATTGATGAGCCGAGATCCAACTAATTCAAGTCCAATTAATGAGACAAGCCTAAATTAGCTACAAAGCAGTTCAAGTCCAGCTCATGGATTCAGCCTGATCCAAAATTCTAGGGATTCAGGAATATTAGCGCACATAGGGAATAATTATCGGGATAGCCACTTTTTAAGATCAAGATTATCTCTAATTGTACATATCTTAGTTTTACTTATTCTCCCCGAAGGACTACTAACTTATCCATCACGCCACCGTTTCAACCAAGGCTCTATGCCTATAAATTTATGCCCTCTCCACATAAAGGGGCATTTCTCTACACACCCTTACACAACTATCTCTCTCATAGCTACTCAACCTCTCTCAGAGCTTACCTATGCTCTCGCACACACCTTCTACTTTATTAATAAAGTCCTCTGGCCAACGTTGCTGTCTTTGGAGTGGAGTAGGTCACCCTGACCGAACCACTATACGTCTATATACTGTTTGTGTTGACCCAAACTTTGCCTTCTGTTATTAATTGATTTATTGGTTGTTTCATTAATTACCTTGAATCATACACTCGACTGTTGATTGTGTATATATCCACTTTTATGCATCATTAGTTTGACACCATTTGTGGGAAACGACCGAGTTTTCTACTACCTTGCTACTTTCTTTTGAATTATGACAATCATAACCAGATCAATGAACCAACAACCTGAAGACAACGACCTAGCTTGTCAGAAAGAGGCTCCGCCTTCGCCTCCACCAACGGAACCATCCACTACTGCGAATCCTGTCGTTAGGCAATAGTTGTTGGAGACTATGCAGTTGCTGGTGAGTCAAAACCAGCAAATTTTGTAACTGATGCTCGCCTCATGAGGCGTCGTCCCTCAACCCGCAGGAGGAGCACCACTCCCTCCAATAGGAGAAGTGTCATAGCCTCCCCACTCTACGCGCCAAGGCGTCCCCCAACTTGGCACCCAGCGCCCCCTCGCCAGGGAGTTCCCCCTCAGTGTACAGGTGCCTCACATGTTCCTCCTTCTTATGTACCTACTCCATATGCTACCGACTATCCTAGGCAGGAGAATGAGGGGGAGAACCAATATGCAGATCATGAGAACTACTACAATAATCCAACAGAGGATGTCCCTGACCAATGGGATGAAAAGATTAAGGAAGTGCAAAACCAACTTAGCGATGCTCTTAATACCATCAAAGCAAAGGCGCCAGAGACGGTCAATTACTTGGTAAGGCATACTGACACTCAATTTGTAGCGGATGTTGTCAAGTTCAAGATGCTTGTTATTGAAACCTTTGATGGCACAAAGGACCCCCTGGATCATCTTGACACATACAAGTCTCTCATGCAGCTCAACAACGTGCCTGATAAGATTATGTGCAGAGCATTCCCAACCACCCTTAAGGGGTCTACACAATAATGGTTTGCGAAGCTCAAACCCTCTTATAACCACTCTTTTGTGGAGTTAAGCAAATCCTTCATCTACCACTTCATTGGGGGACGCTGACACCAAAAGTCGGTTACCCACCTGCTCACCATTAAGCAAGACCAGGATGAAAGCCTTTGGAGCTACCTCACTCATTTTAATGAGGAGACTCTCCAGATTGAGGAGCCAAATGAAAAGGTAACCATGGACACCTTTATTACGGATCTACGCTCCTCTAGTTTATGTTATCTATCCTAAATAAGCCATCTCATCAAGGGCACAGAAGTACATGAATGTTGAGGACATCACCAAGACCAAACAAGGTGAGTCCTCTCGAGGAGGTGAGCAAAGGAAGGACATTCGCGAGGACAAGTATGAAACAGAGAATAAGAGAAAAAGGACAGAGAGAGTCTCTATCAAGGACCGCCTCGATCCTACACCTTAGAGAGAGTGGCAAGCCTTTAAGTCGCTCAATACTTCGGTGGAGCATATCCTATTCTAAATACAAGACGACCCTACTCTTCGATGGCTAGGAAAGATGAAGTTCGCCCCGAATTGAAGAAATCTAAATAAATACTATTGTTTCCACCGCGACCATGGCCATGACACTGACGACTGTTATGAGCTCAAGAGGCAGATCAAGAAGCTCATACAATGTAGCTAGTTGAGATAGTAAGTTGTTGGTAGAGGACAAACCTTGCCACTTGGCAGGGACCAGGATGAAAAAGAAAGTCAACAACCCCTTGGAGAAATCCAAATGATCTCTAAAGGACTAGGAAGAGGAGATGACTCCAACTCCGCCAGAAAAGCCCACACCAAGAAAGCAAGACAAGCAGAGTCGCATGACTCTCACCTAACGAAGACACCCCAGTACAGGGAAGAAGAGATCATCACCTTCTCGGACAAGGGCCTTGAAGGAATTCAAATCTCTCATGATATCCCCTCGTTTTAACCATAATGGTAGCCAACTACCAGGTTAAGAGAATTCTGGTCGACAATGATAGTTTAGCTGACATCATGTTTGCAACAACTTGTGATAGCCTCCACCTTGGAAGGGAAAGATTGCAACCCGTCAGGACACCCCTTGTTAGATTCTCAGGGGAGAGGGTTTATCCCTTAGGTTCCATCACCCTGTCAGTCACAGCAAGGACAACACCAAGAAACTCCACCATCACGGTGAACTTCATTGTGCAGGACTGTCCCTCCGCCTACCGCATCATTCTTGGACGTCCTACACTTAACACCCTAAGGGCAGTGCCGTCCACCTACCACATGTTCCTCTATTTTCCAACCCCTAGTGGGATTGGGGAAGTCAGAGGAGATCAGGTATCTGTCAGGAAATGCTAAATGGCCTCTATGAGGGCCAAGAGACTCTCCAAGTTAAGGTGTTTGACCCTCAAGATGGTAGCATCTTGGAAAGAGGAGAATCAGCAAAAGAACTTCAGCCAGTAGAGTTGGACAAGAGCCTTCTCGGGAGGAGAATCTATATTGGCTCCTCACTCTCTCAGGAGCAAGCATCCCGCCTGGTGGACTTCCTCAGGTGGAACATGGATGTCTTCGATTAGTCCCATGAAGACCTACAGGGCATCAATCCCAAAGTGGCCACCCACCGGCTTAATGTGGATCCCAAGTACAAACCTATATGCCAAAAGCTGAGGAGTATAAGCACCGACAAAGGCTAGACCATGGAAAAGGAAGTGAAGAAGTTGCTGGAAAATGGGACAGTGAGGGAGGTAGCCTATCTAGATTGGCTATCAAATATGGTGATAGTAAAAAAAGCCAATAAGAAGTGATGCCTCTGCGGGGACTTTACGGAGCTCAACAAAGGCTGTCCCAAAGACAGTTATCCCCTGTTGCACATCGACATCCTTATTGATGTCATTGCAGGACACGAGCTCCTAAGCTTTTTGGATGCTTACTCTGGATACAATCAGATTAGCATGTTCCCTCCATACCAGGATAAAACCTCCTTCATCACCCCGAAGGTCACCTACTGCTATAGGGTGATGCCTTTTGAACTCAAGAATGTCAGAGCCACAAACCAGCACCTCATAAACAAGATGTTTGAGGCACAAATTAGGAAAACCCTGGAAGTCTATATAGATGACATATTGGTGAAGAGGATGGCCACGCCAGACCACGTGACACATCTCTAGGAGACCTTTGACATCTTAAAAGCCTATAGGATGAAGCTAAATCCTAAAAAATGCGCATTTGACGTGAACGCAGGAAACTTCTTAAGCTTCATGTTGAACAAAAAGGGGATTGAGTCCAACCAGACAAGATCAGAGCTATCCTAGAGATGAAGTCCCCAACTTCTGTGAAATAGGTCCAGCGCCTTAACGAGAGGATAGCAGCCCTCAGTAGGTTTGCCTCAAAATCAGTAGACATATTTTTGTCTTTCTTTAAGATCTCCCGCAAAGCTTTCCAATGGGGACTAGACGTAGATGAGGCCTTCCAAAAGTTAAAGGCCTACCTTGTTTCACCCTCTTGCTCTCTCATGGCATACCAGAAGAAACCCTATATATCTACCTCTCCTCCTCATCCTCTGTTATGAGCCTCTTTTGTATCATGGAGGATGGAGAAGTCTAGCGGCCTGTATATTATGTAAGTAGGATGTTCTAAGGAGCGGAGATGAGATACTCAAAGTTGGAAAAGTTGGCTCTTGCACTTGTCACTACCGCCAGGTGCCTATGCTACTACTTTCATATTCATACCATCATAGTTGTTACAGATCAACCACTCAAGGAATTCTGAGAAAGCCTAACGTATCTGGTCGACTCCTCAAATGGGTCATCAAGTTGAGCGAATTCGACGTGCAGTACTAGCCGAGGAAGGCTATAAAAGTGCAACCAATTGTGGACTTTGTGGCCAAGTCTACACCACCACAAGAATCCCAAGAAGAAGTACTATGCACCCCTGCACTCGCTTGCCCATTACATAGCGCCTCTAGTCACTATGAGGCAAGCCTAGGCACGATCCTCGTAAGGCTTGGCACCTTAAAGACAGCCTCTCAGGCCCCTGAAGACCACACTTTGAGGCTAGAGGTGCCCAGCTCCCTTGTACCTACTCATTCGGAGCCCTCAGTGGCCTATTTACCTATACCTCAACCTGTTGTACTCCTACATGAGTGCACTGTTGCGCCTAAGTAGGCATCCCCCACTAACACCATACCATGCTGGAGATTGTATGTTGATGAATCCTCCACCAGTGAGAACGGCGACGCAGGACTGGTACTTATCAGCCCCTATGGCACTCCACTCAAGTACGCTGTCTCCCTCCACTTTGCAGCATCAAATAAACAAGTAGAATATAAGGCCATCATATCAATCTTAAAGCTTCCAATGGAGATGGAAGCCCACTGCCTGACAGCTTACATCTATTCACAACTGATAGTCAATCAGGTAAAGGGAGAATTTGAAGCGAATAAGGAAAAGATGCAAGAATACCTATTAGTGGTCCAAGCTTTATTGAAAAAGTTTAACCACTTCCAGATCCACCAAGTGTCCAGAGAGGAGAATGAAATGGCAGATGCCCTCTCCAAGTTTGTAAATACAAACATACTCATGGGCCCAGCACTTATAGGTCACCGATTTGAGCTAAGTAGGCTCAAGGTAGAGGAGGACGATATTAATTGTGCAGCCTCCGAAGCCAATTGGATGACACATATCCGAGCCTACCTAGAGAAAGCGCTCTCTCACACAACTGAGTAAAAACCAAAAAATTGAGAATGAGAGCATCTAGGTATGTCATCCTATGTGACACTCTTTACAAGAAGAGTTATTCACTACCACTACTCTGCTACCTCACCCCCGAGAAAGCCGATTATACCATGAGAGAAATTCACAAGGGGATATATGAAAATCACTTAGGAGGGTGGGCAATAGCTCACAAGGCAGTAAGGCAAGGCTATTACTGGCCTAGCATGATCAGAGACACGCATGAGTTTGTGAGAAAGTGTGACAAGTGTCAATGCTTTGCAACAGTGTCTAGACAGCCACTAGAAGAGCTCACCACCATCTTGAGCTCATGGCCCTTCTCTATGTGGNAGAGACACGCATGAGTTTGTGAGAAAGTGTGACAAGTGTCAATGCTTTGCAACAGTGTCCAGACAGCCACTAGAAGAGCTCACCACCATCTTGAGCTCATGGCCCTTCTCTATGTGGGGGATCAACATCCTAGATCCCCTACCCATGAGTCGGGGTCAATGCAAATTTGTGGTAGCAGCTATAGACTACTTCACAAAGTGGGTAGAAGCCGAGGCATTAGCTAGGATAATAGACTAGTAGGTGAAGGACTTCATCTAAAAAAACATAGTATGCCGTTTTGGAATACCTCATGCGATTATAAGTGAAAATGTCAAGCAGTTTGACAACAAACTCCTGAAAAACTTCTATACAAATCTACAGATCAAACAACCCCACTCTAGCCTAGCCCATCCGTAGGTGAATGGACAGGTAGATGTCACCATCAGAATGATCCTCCGCAACCTAAAGACCAGATTGAAAAATGCTAAGGGGCGACAGGTGGACGAGCTCCCAAGAGTAATATAGGCTTATCGGACAACTCCAAGTCCTATGCGAGAGACCCCTTTCTCCTTATCCTATAGGATAAAGGCGATCATATTAGTCAAAATTGAGATACACTCCCTTAGGGTCCAACACCACAACCTTACCACTAACGAAGAAGACCTCTGCATCAACCTCAACGTGGTAAAGGAGAGGGAGATGGCAATGCTCACAAATGTAGAGTACAAGCGTCTCATGATCAGGTACTACAACTTGAGGGTAAAGCCTCGCTCCTTGTCTGGGGACCTGGTCCTCAAAAAGATCATCCTAACTACCAAGGGATCCTGAGAAAGGAAGTTAAGTCCAAACTGGGAAAGACCCTACATGGTCACAAAAGTTATAAAACCGGTTACCTATAAAATTCAGAACTCTGAGAAAAAAGTCCTGGCCCATCCATGGAACACGGAGCACTTGAAGAGGTATTACTAATAGCAGAGGACAAGTCAGTAGGTGCACAAGTCAGTAGCAATCATTTAAATTATCTCTTGTTGTTTTAGTCAATTTTTGTTGTTATCTACTTCAATTTATGAAATAAAACTTTGCAAGATTATATTTTTCAAACACTGTCTCTCATTCCATAGAAGTTTATAAACTATTTACAAAAGATAGAAAATGACCTAGCAACAAAAATAGAAATATGTAGATAAAAATACTCCTAACATCAATCACTGCTTCTCGATCCATTCTCATCAAAGCTCTCCTCATCAACATCAATCCTGGGTGCCTCATAAGGGACGAAGCAAGAAAATTCAAAGACAAGAAAAGCTGTTGAGACCTTCCCCTTAAATTCCTCATAACTATTGATAAAGGCGCCTACTACGGCCCTCTCAACAGCCTCCCTCCTCTTCTTCATCTCAATAAAGTGAGCATCTGCCCTAGTAACTCTCTCAAGAGCTGCTCGAAGGTCTGCCTTTGCCATGGTAGCCCTCTCCCGAGCTATCCGTAGCTCGGCCTCTACTACAGTGGCCCTCTCGCGGGACGCTCGTAGCTCTATCTCTGTTCTCTCGCTGGCAACCTCTCTATCAACCTACAACTAGGCGGCCCACTCACAGGACACCAAAATTTCAGTCTCAAGGGGTGCAACTCTCTCGTGGGATAGACTCAACTGCTCCTCGACAGCCTCTCGTGCCCCAATAGCTACTTAGTAGCCCTTCGTTCCTGCCTGTCTGCTGCCAGATCTCTGAATCCCTCTCTAAGCTTCATCGTCCTTGAAAAAAGGTAGGAAAAGTAGTAGCCACCTACAAGTATGCCAAAAGCAAGACATGAGGAAAAAGAAGTGGGTACAAAATCAAAGATGAGTAAAAGGCATACCATTTCAAAGCCCTCCATAGCAGTGTCAATGATACCCTTTGGATCATAAAAGCTAACCTCTTTGATATCTACGGTAGTCACAACCCCCCCCCCCAAAGTCGTTCCTTGGCCAGATTCACATCCCTTAGCATGGACATTGAGTCACTTCTAGAAGTCAGATGACAAAATGGAACTCCAGACCCAGTAGACAGCTACATAGAAGTCCCAGCCCCTAAGGTAGTAGTCAGACTAACCCCAACATTCAGAGTAACTGTGTGCTGAGAATGAGAGGGGGCACCCTCTGATCCAGCCTCCTGGGATATAGGCTACCTATCAGACCGTCGGGAGGCACTTGAAGCATCGGCCTTCACCCTTTAGGAGGAGGGAAAATGCCTCCGTGAAAGCATAAAGCACCTCCATCATTGCTCTATCAACAATGGAAACTATAGAATTGGTGTAAGACAAAGAATCTACAGAGACACTATAAAAATCCAGAAAATTTTGAACTTCTTCGAAAAAAAGGGGGCAACATGGTAATTTGTCACTATAATGCGGGTTTAAAATTAATATTTTTTTAGAACTCAGATGAAGCAATAGACCTCACCGTTGAAATCGTATCGTGAATTTGGGCTATGATGTCAAATTATGTCAAATTCTAAAATAGTCGAATTTTGCACATTTTACGAGACAATTGAGTGACTAATGACCTCACAAAGGTCCCAAAAAATAAAATTTATAAAATTTCCTTATAATTAGATAAAATTTCAAATAAAATTAATCTGAAGTGAAACCGAAAGTTAATTAAGTCGTTTCGGATTAAAAACGGACCCAAAAGTAATAAACGTGCAGGGCAATGTGGACCGTACAATTAAAAGCATAAATAGGGGTTAAATATCTGAAAAATCATATATTTTCACCCCTGAGTCAGCTGATCTCACATGTTGAAGAGAAGAGAAGGGAGAGAAGAGAGAAAACCTAGATTTCTACATTTCTTTCTTCAATTCAAGGAGTTTCGTTGGTCGGAATCGCTTGGACCAAAAGTTAAACTTCATCTATGCGACGAGGGCTACGCGTATATCCCAAGAATAAGGGATTTCATTGAAGATCTAAAGAAGGAATTTTAGAAAAATCAAGTTTTTGGGGTGATATTAGAGTTCTTAAAGTTTCTACCTTCTATTCACGCTCCAAGAGGTAGGGTTTCCTCCTACTTTGGACTATTTCTATCCTATGGTGTCCATATGTAATGATTATTTGTATGGGATGACTTATGACTTGCATATAGTCATGGAAATTAAAAAACAAAGGTATATAAATGGTCTCGACCAATTTCTAGCTTAATTGGGTTATATGGAAGTGCTTGTGAAATTTCATGAAATTGAGTTTTATGTTGGCATGCTGTATGTTTATAATGTGCCTTGTGATTTAAGTTTGCTATTGACATGGATTATGTGGTAGCATACTAGTGAATTAATTGGATATAAATGTTGGNCAAAGGTATATAAATGGTCTCGACCAATTTCTAGCTTAATTGGGTTATATGGAAGTGCTTGTGAAATTCCATGAAATTGAGTTTTATGTTGGCATGTTGTATGTTTATAATGTGCCTTGTGATTTAAGTTTTCTATTGACATGGATTATGTGGTAGCATACTAGTGAATTAATTGGATATAAATGTTGGTATATGTTCATTGGTACGTTGATATTGTGATAGAGAATGGTAATTATATGCTTATGATGTAAATTGACATGACATATGTTGAAATATGTGGTTAAATTTCTCATTAGCATTCCTAGAGTATTGGGCATGACATCAACATTGCAATGGTGCATTACATTGCATATTGCACGGGGAAAAATACATCCATGGCCATGAGTATGGGTGTGTGTGTGTGTGCATGGTTAGATCAATCATCATACTTGGTGATTGGTGATGGGCTCAAGAAAAGTTGGATTAAAAATCTGACTGAGTCGCAAGGTTGCATAAAAGAAAAACTTGTGTCGGGTATAGCAAGAAGAGCTAGACACTCTCTCGGGTGAAAGGCCCAGCTACTTGGTTCATACCCTCTCCTGAGGTGAAATTCTGAAAAAGTGTAATGACGTTCGGAGCCAGCGGTGTGATTCCAAAATCCGATACCCAACAAAGACTCATGATTTTGTTATATAAATGTTCATTTGATGGGAGACATCCAACAATGAAATGATTTTCAAAACACATGAATTGTATTTCAAAAGATCATTGGATGGGTTTCACCAATGACTGATTTATGACACACGTGCATCGCATTGTGTTGTGGGAGTCGGTGTGGACTCGGGTTAGGGTGCATGAGTGAGTCTCATCTCATTTTATGGTATGACATTATGATTTTTCAACATTAAATTACATGTTCTTGTTGGAATGCAAAATGATGGTTAAGTGTTGCACATAAACATTGCATATGCATCTAGCGAGGGTGTAACCCCTGTAGAAAATATTCTACTGGGCGTTGGCTCGCCCTATACAGGAAAATATTTTAGGTGTTGAATACACACCGGTGGACGGCTCTCATCCAGAGCTTCAAGGGTGAAGAGGGGCCGACATGTGGCCCTTAACCTTGGTTTTGTTGTAAACTCTTGTTAAAACTTCATTTTGGCATGTAAACAAATTGTAATGGACTTGTATAAATGAGATTTTATGTGAAAAAACTCCGTTATGCATGTTTTGGATGAAAATGAGAGGAGTTGAAATGGATTGGATTTCGAAAACAGGTGAAACAGGGAAAAATTGGCCAAGCACACCGGTACGGTGAGGTCCAGTAGGTAACCAGTACCGGTACGCTTTCCCAAATTCAGAAAAAAAAAATTAATTGTGTTGCCATACTTTTGAGCTTTAAGGTTCTTGGTTCCAATGATACAGATGGACCTTAAATGAGATATATTGGGGGTATTGAACCTTGATAGGATTAAATGATTAAAGAAATACGAATTTCCTATGTGAGTTATTATTCCGGTTAAAGGGATACTATTAACGTGATGTTGGGTTGTGCAACATTCACAAATCTTTTCGCGAGTTGATAGGTGGTCAACAGTGTAACAAAAAAAAGGACCCCTAATTTTTGAGGTGTCACAGCTGGGTATCAGAGCATAGGTATGCGATTACCTAGGGCTGAATGGGCANATGATGTTGGGTTGTGCAACATTCACAAATCTTTTCGCGAGTTGATAGGTGTTCAACAGTGTAACAAAAAAAAGGACCCCCAATTTTTGGGGTGTCACAGCTGGGTATCAGAGCATAGGTATGCGATTACCTAGGGCTGAATGGGCATTGGGTATAGACCATTGCATTCATTGTGCATTACATGATTATGTGCTATGTGTTATGTGAATTATATGCATGATAGAAATGTGTATGGAAAGGGAAACACTAGGGTTAGAAAACATAACTTTGGATTTCGGAAAAAGGGATGAACGGTATAGTTCAATGTATAAATATCTACTAGTTTGTGGCACGCACACTACTAGTGAGACAAAGAGGAAAATTTTTGAGTTTTAAACTTGACCCTTATCTTGGAATACTATGTGAGTGTTCGATTGCTATTTGGCATGTGTGCAAATGGCAAATCGAGGAAGAGGACGCCGAGGTGGTGGGTGGAACAACCAACCACCACTGACCTTTGACCAACAAACCTTTGTGGAGGCTATTGGTGCGGCGGTGGCTACCATTGCACAGAGTAGTTCAAGTGGGAGTCAAGGAGGCTCAAATCACCTTCAGAAGTTCAAGGCACATCAGTCTCCGATGTTCATGGGAGGGGCAGATCTGATGGCGACTGACCATTGGTTCCGACAAATGGATAAGGTCTTAAGCGCTATGGAGATCACCTCCGATGCCACAAAGATAACACTAGCTACTTTTCAGCTAGTGGGAGAATCCCAAGTGTGGTGGGATTAGGTCAAGACCTCAAAGAACTTAGAGGTAATAACATGAGCAGAGTTCAGGGAGCTCTTTGTGGGCAAGTATTTCCTAGCGACTGCTAGAAATGCAAAGGCCTGAGAATTCTTAGACTTGAGGCAAGGAATGATGACGGTAATGGAGTACGTGGCTAAGTTCACTGAGTTAGCCCGTTTTGCCGATGACTATGTGGCCACAGATATGGTCAAAGTGAGGAAGTTTGAGGATAGCCTTAAGTTGTCCATCCGGGGTAAAATTGTGAGTCTTCTTTTGCAAGACTTAGACTCGATGGTCGTGACAACCATGNTCAAAGTGAGGAAGTTTGAGGATAGCCTTAAGTTGTCCATCCGAGGTAAAATTGTGAGTCTTCTTTTGCAAGACTTAGACTCGATGGTCGTGACAACCATGACCATTGAGAGGGAGGTGGATGACGCAAGGAGCATTCAAGAGTCAAGTGCTAAGGACAAGAAAAAGGACGGTCAATCCTCTTCTTCTACCTCAAAAAAGAGACAGAGAACTTCTACTCCTCAGGGACAGGGTCGTGGTCATCAAGGCCAAGGCCAAGGTCAATCCTTCCAATGTGGAAGAAATCAGAGACCTTTTTACTAGGCAGGTCAAAGGACTTGCTACCATTGCCATCAGTCGGGTCATATGAAGTGGGATTGCCCCCAGAGGCAGGGATCCCAGAGTTATAGCTCATCTCAATCCCAAACTTCAGTGGGGCAGCCATAGACACATTATACTCCTCACTACCCTACCATGGGTTAGGGGAGCCAGTATCAATTCTAGGGTGCTACACAAACCCCTACTACTCCACGAGCGGAGACTCCGCAAATAGGCCAAATGGGTCAGGGCATGGGTAGAGGCCGAGGACAAGGCTCAGATGTCGATACTTCAGGGACCCAAGGGCATGTCTACGCCATTATGCCACAGACTGAGCCGGCAGATTAGTCAATAATATAGGGTACATTTTTACTCTCTCGCTTATGGCATAGAGTGTTATTGATTCTAGTGCATCGCATTCATTTATCGCTGAATCATGTGTGAACGACTTGGGTTTAGATGTTGAGACCTTGGAAGAGTCATTGCATGTGAGTTCTCCCTTAGGGGCTAGGGTGAGAGTTGATTAGATATATCAAGATTATGAGTTAGAGATCTCAGGGATTCTACTCAATGTGGACCTTGGGGTCATAGACATGTCGGAGTTCGATGTTATCCTCGAGATGAATTGGTTGGTGGCACATCGAGTTGTCATTGATTGTGATCGAAAAAGGTCACTACTTATACGCCTAATGGTGTTTGTTTCAAGTTCTAGGGGAAAAAGTGTGATGCTTTACCCCAAGCCGTGTATGATTCCCGTTGGTACGGACAGTTGATGGATTGGCTTGGAAGTCTTACCTTGGAAGACGAGGCGAGATAGAAGTTGGGTCTACCTCGGGTTGTATGCGAATATGAGGATGTTTTTCTGGATGAACTACTGAGATTACCTCCACATAGGGAAGTTGACTTCACTATTAAGTTGCATTCTGGCATATCGTCTATTTCTATGACTCNTCGTGTATGATTCCCGTTGGTACGGACAGTTGATGGATTGGCTTGGAAGCCTTACCTTGGAAGACGAGGCGAGACAGAAGTTGTGTCTACCTCGGGTTGTATGCGAATATGAGGATGTTTTTCTGGATGAACTACTGAGATTACCTCCACATAGGGAAGTTGACTTCACTATTAAGTTGCATTCTGGCATATCGTCTATTTCTATGACTCTGCATAGGATGCCGCCAGCTGAGTTGCAAGAACTCAAGGTCCAGTTGCAAGAATTGTTAGACAAGGGATTTATTAGACCGAGCACTTCACCTTGGGACGCTCCGGTGCTATTTGCCAAGAAGAAGGACAAGACCCTTTGATCATGTATAGACTATCGATAGTTGAACCGAGTCACTATCAAGAATAGGTACCCTTTGTCGAGGATTGATGACTTGTTTGANGTTGCAAGAATTGTTGGACAAGGGATTTATTAGACCGAGCACTTCACCTTGGGACGCTCCGGTGCTATTTGCCAAGAAGAAGGACAAGACCCTTTGATCATGTATAGACTATCAATAGTTGAACCGAGTCACTATCAAGAATAGGTACCCTTTGTCGAGGATTGATGACTTGTTTGATCAACTAAGAGGGGCACGGGTCTACTCCAAGATAGATCTCCGTACCGATTACCATCAGTTGAGGGTTGGGGAGGAAGATATCCCTAAGACGGCATTCAGAACGTGATATGGGCATTTCGAGTTCACAGTGATGCCATTCAGATTGACGAATACTCTAGCGGCATTCATGGATCTCATGCATAGGGTGTTTTAACCCTATTTAGATCAGTTTGTCATGGTATTTGTTGATGACATCTTGATCTACTCCAAGTCTGAGGAGGAGCATGAGGGTCACTTGAGAATTGTTCTTCAGACCTTGAGAAACCACCAGTTATACACCAAGTTCAGCAAGTGTGAATTTTGGCTTACGAAGGTAAAGTTTTTGGGACACGTGGTGTCAGCTTTGGGTGTATCTGTGGACCCGAAGAAGGTTGAGGTGGTTAGGAACTGGGAGAGACCGAAGTCAGTCTTTGAGATACGCAGTTTCTTGGGATTGGCAGGGTATTACCGTAGATTTATCGAGGACTTCTCCCGATTAGATGCACCTATGATGAGATTGATCCGAAAAAAGACCAAGTTTGAGTGGAATGATTCGTGTGAGAAGGCATTCCAAGAGTTCAAAAGGAGGCTTACTTTAGCTCCTATTCTGATAGTTCTGGAAAGGGGACAAAGGTACACGATATATTGTGATACCTCGAAGGATGGACTTGGGTGTGTTTTGATGCAGTCTGGGAGGGTGGTAACTTATGGTTCTCAGCAGTTAAAGAATCACGAGCAGAATTTTCCCCACACATGACATGGAGTTGGCAGCCATTGTCTTTACCTTGAAGGCTTGGCCCCACTATCTATATGATGAGCAATTTGAGGTGTTTTCGGACCACAAAAGTCTGAAGTATNTAGTCCGGGAGGGTGGTAACTTATGGTTCTCAGGAGTTAAAGAATCACGAGCAGAATTTGCCCCACACATGACATGGAGTTGGCAGCCATTGTCTTTACCTTGAAGGCTTGGCCCCACTATCTATATGATGAGCAATTTGAGGTGTTTTCGGACCACAAAAGTCTGAAGTATATATTTACACAGCGGGACCTCAACATAAGGCAACGCAGGTGGATGAGATATTTAGAGGACTATGACTTCACTTTGTATTACCATCCTCGTAAAGCAAACGTGGTGACTGATGCAGTCAGCCGGAAGTCACGAGGAGTCTTGGCTAGTGTAGTTTCCCAAGAGTGGCGGATGCTTAAGACTGTAAGAAAGTTCAGGCTACAATATATGGGTCAGGCTCAGGGTATTTTAGGGAGCTTGGTGACTACACCTTCCCTACTGAGTAGAGTGATTGAGTCCTAGGGACAGGATATAGAGTTATCATCGGTCAGGGACTAAGTACAGACAAGTACAGGTGACGAGGGCTGGACCATTCACTATGACCATTCATTCGGTTTAGGGGAAGGATTGTGGATTCCCAGTCTGCGAAGCTAAGGGAGGAGATTCTCAGAGAGTTTCACTGCTCCCGTTTTGTTGTGTATCTAGGTGGCACGAAGATGTACCATGATCTTCGTCGCCAGTATTATTAGAGTGAGATGAAGAGAGATGTTGGAGACTTTATTAGATAATGTCTCACATGTTAGCAGGTTAAGGCTGAGCACCAGAGACCAGCGGGATTACTCCAGCCTTTGCAGGTAGATGAGTGGAAGTAGGAGCATATCACAATGAATTTTGTGACTCATTTTCCACGGACATCGGGGAGACATGACGCAGTATGGGTGATAGTGGACCGGCTTACGAAGTCGACACACTTCTTGGTTGTACGAATGACCTTCACATTACAGGAATTCTATAGGTTGTATATACGGGAGATTGTCCAGTTGCATGGGGTGCCCGTATTTATAGTATCAGATGATGATCCCAGGTTTACGGCTCATTTTTGGGAGAGTTTCCAGCGAGCTATGGGGACACAGTTGATGATGATCACTATTTTTCATCCCCAGACAGACGGTCAGTCTGAAAGGATCATCCAGACATTAGAGGACATGCTATGGGCATGCGTCCTAGATCTCAAGGGTAGTTGGGAGGAGCATTTACCCTTAGTAGAATTCGCCTACAACAATAGTTATCAGGCGAGCATTCACATGGCACCCTATGAGGCACNGAGGATCATCCAGACATTAGAGGACATGCTATGGGCATGCATCCTAGATCTCAAGGGTAGTTGGGAGGAGCATTTACCCTTAGTAAAATTCGCCTACAACAATAGTTATCAGGCGAGCATTCACATGGCACCCTATGAGGCACTATATGGGAGGCCATGTCATTCTTCGATTTGTTGGATGAAAGTAGGAGAAAGATCTTCTACGGGTCTGAAGTTGATAAGAGACACCTCGGACAAGGTGGACTTGATTCGAAAGCGTCTTCTCACGGCTTAGAGCCTACAGAAGAGCTACACCAACAAACAGCAGTGACCTTTAGAGTTTGAGGTGGGAGATCATGTCTTCTTGAAGGTGATGCCTAAAAGNAACAGCAGTGACCTTTAGAGTTTGAGGTGGGAGATCATGTTTTCTTGAAGGTGATGCCTAAAAGAGGAGTGGTTAGGTTTGGTAAGCGGGGAAAGCTATCACCAAGGTATATTGGGCCCTTTGAGGTACTCAAGAGTGTTGGTATAGTTGCTTATCAGTTGGCGTTACCGCCAAATCTATCAGGTGTTCATGCAGTATTCCATGTCTCCATGCTTCAAAAATACACCCCAGATCTAACTCATGTGGTGGATTAGGGCGAGCTTATTATGGATGCTGATGGGACCTTCGAGGAGGGACCTGTGTGCATTACGGATAGCTGGGATCAGGTTTTGCGAGGCAAGACCGTAAGGCTAGTAAAGGTGTTGCGCCAGCACCGAGAAATGGAGGAGGCGACATGGAAGCGCGAGGACACTATCCGTACCAATTACCCTTTCTTATTTGAGAATGGAGGTACACTTTTATAGTCTTGTAGTATTGCATGACTGTTGCATATGCATGTGTTTGAATGTATATGTGTATGTGAATTTCGGGGACGAAATTCTTTTAAGGGGGAAAAATGTAAAAATCCGAAAAAATTTAAACTTTTTTGAAAAAAAAAAGGCAACATGGTAATTTGTCACTATAATGCGAGTTTAAAATCAATATTTTTCTACAACTCGGATGATGCAACTGACCTCACCGTTGAACTCGTATCGTGAAATCAGGTTGTTATGTCAAATTTCGTCGAATTTTGAGTAGTCAGATTTTGTACATTTTACGAGACAATTGAGTGACTAATGACCTCACAAAGGTCCTCAAAAATGAAATTTATAAAATTTTCTTATAATTAGATAAAATTTCAAATAAAATTAATCTGAACTGAAACCGAAAATTAATTAAGTCGTTCCAGGTTAAAAAGGGACCCCGGAAGTAATAAACGTGTGAAGCAATATGGACCGCACAATTAAAAGTATAAATAGGGGTTAAATATTTGAAAATTCAGATACTTTCACCCCTAAATTAGCTGATCTCACACGTTGAAGAGAAGAGAAGGGAGAGAAGAGAGAAAACCTAGATTTCTACATTTCTTTCTTCAATCCAAGGAGTTCCGTTGGTCGGAATCGCTTGGACCAAGAGTTAAACTTCATCTACGCAGCGAAGGCTACGCGTACGTCCCAAGAATGAGGG
Source organism: Ilex paraguariensis (assembly GCA_963454935.2). Classification (NCBI taxonomy): domain Eukaryota; kingdom Viridiplantae; phylum Streptophyta; class Magnoliopsida; order Aquifoliales; family Aquifoliaceae; genus Ilex; species Ilex paraguariensis. The sequence continues at coordinate 567,083 of CAUOFW020001436.1, forward strand.
ATTTCATCAAAGATCCAAAGAAGGAATTTTGAGAAAATCAAGTTTTTGGGATGGTATTGGAGTTCTTGAAGTTTCTACCTTCTATTCACGCTCCAAGAGGTAGGGTTTCCTCCTACTTTGGACTATTTCTATCCTATGGTGTACATATGTAATGGTTATATGTATGAGATGACTTATGACTTGCCTATATTCATGGAAATTAGAAAAAGGGGTATAGAAATGGCCTAAACAAATTTCTAGCTTAATTGGGTTATATGGAAGTGCTTGTAAAATTCCATGAAATTGGGTTTTATGTGGGCATGCTATATGTTTATAATGTGCCTTGTGATTTAAATGTGCTATTGACATGGATTATGTGATAGCATAGTTATGAATTAATGGGATATAAATGTTGGTATACGTTCATTAATATTTTGACATTGTGATAAAGAATGGTAATTATATGCTTATGATGTAATTTGTCATGACATATGTTGAAATATGTGGTTAAATTGCTCATTAGCATTCCTAGAATATTGGGCATGACATCGACATTGCAATGGTGCATTACATTGCATATTGCACGGGGAAAATACATCCATGGTCATGAGTATGAGTGTGTGTGTGTGCATGGTTGGATTAATTATCATACTTGGTGATTGGTGATAGGCTCGGGAAAAGTTGGATTGAAAATCTGACTGAGTCGCATAGTTGCATGAAAGAAAAACTTGTATCGGATATAGCAAGAAAGGCAAGACACTCTCTCGGGTGAAAGACCCGGTTACTTGGTTCATACACTCCCCTGAGGTGAAATTTCAAAAAAGTGTAATGGCGTACAGAGCCAGCGGTGTGATTCCAAAATTCGATACCCAACAAAGATACATGGTTTTGTTATATAAATGTTCATTTGATGGGAGACATCCAACAATGAAATGGTTTTCAAAACACATGAATTGTATTTCAAAAGATCATTGGATGTGTTTCACCAATGACTGATTTATGACACACGTGCATTGCATTGTGTTGTGGGAGTCAGTGTGGACTCGGGTTAGGGTGTGTGAGTGAGTCTCATCTCATTTCACGGCATGACATTATGATTTTTCAACATACATGTTCTTGTTGGAATGAGAAATGATGGTTAAGTGTTGCACATAAACATTGCATATGCATCTAGGGACGGAGTAACCTCTGTAGAAAATATTCTATTAAGCGTTGGCTCACCTTATACGAGAAAATATTTCAGATGCGGGATGCACGCCGATGAATGGCTCTCATTCGGAGTCTCAAGGGTGAAGAAGGGCCCACATGTGGTCCTTAACCTTGGTTTTGTTGTAAAGTCTTGTTAAAACTTCATTTTGGCATGTAAATAAATTGTAATGGACTTGTACAAATGAGATTTTATGTGAAAAAAACTCCATCATGCATGTTTTGGATGAAAATGAGAGGGTTTGAAATGGATTGGATTTCGAAAATACGTGAAACAGGGAAAAATTGGCCAAGCGTACCGATACGCGTACTGGTACGCTTTCCAAAAACCAGAAATTTTTTTTAATTGTGTTGCCATACTTTTGGGCTTTAAGGTTCTTGCTTCCAATAATACAAATGGACCTTAAATGAAATATATTGGGGGTATTGAACCTCGATAGGATTAAATGATTAAAGGAATAAGGATTTCCCATGTGAGTTATTATTCCAGTTAAAGGGATACTATTAACGTGATGTTAGGTTGTGCGGCATTCACGAAAAAAAAAAGGACCCCCAATTTTTGGGGTGTCACAGTCACAATTACCAAAAGTTGATTGGAATGATCAAATACCTTTCCTGATGCAGACGTGATGGCCGAAAACTCCTTGAAGGGATGATCCGACATAGCCTGGAGCCTACTCACTTGCTCTGGAGATAATGTGGGGGGAGCTGCAAAGAAACCAAATGTGCAGTAACTACAGGGACATGACAATCAGACATAAAAGTAAGGGTAGAACTCTTACCTAGCATGGTCCTCGGAACAGTGTCCCACATTGAAGGCACTAAATTGCGATCTTCCTTAACGGCCCACTCACCTCCAATGAAGAAGAACCTAGACTTCCAGCTATGGCAATTCAAGGGTAGTCTAGTGATAAACTTACCTTACCTTGGGGCAAAGCGATACCACCCTTGATGAAGAGTAGGGTTATCTAGAACTACGTACAAGGCCAAAAACTCCTCAAAAGGAGAAGGGACATCAGCACCATGGACCAACCGCCAAAATGAGAAGAATGTTAGAATCACCCTCCAATCATTGGAGGTCAACCTTCCTGGAGTCAGTGACAAGTGTCCCAGGACTCGACAGATAGGCCCGAGTATGAGAAACCTCAACCTCGCCTCCAGGATATCCTTATAAAAAACATTCTCTCCTTAGGAGTCATAACACGTCGGTTCATCCTCCTTGGCTTGACTACATATAATAATAGTAGGGATATGATACGAAGATACAATGCGGGCGACATCGTCGTAGCAATCAATGGAACTAAATATGGAAGTTACCTTCAAGCCGTCTTCTCTAGTGATCCCCTTGCCTCATTGGGTGCCTCATGTAGTTTAATTCATTATGTCCTTGTTAGAGTGGGCATCTGCCAAAGTCAGAACCAATGTCAAAGCTAAGTCAATTTTGGGAAAATACCAACATCGAAGCAATGTCGCCAAAAATAAGGAACACATGGGTGAGCAGCTTTGCCTTACCTTGGGGAAAGGTATCACGCTCCCCCTCCCTAGCAAAGCCAAGGACATTGCTTTGGGTTTTTAGCGCACCTATTTGATACCCCCTATAGGCGCCTGACAGTCTACCACTCAAGTTTCACTTGCCTAAGTCACTACCCAGAACCCTGCGCTTGTCTACACTAGCGCTTGCAGCATCGCCAAAGCTTGGGGTGCCGCCCAACATGTCGTCAGTGCCTGAGGCGTTGCTCAATGTGTCCCCTATGCCATCTTCGTCATCAGTAGCAGCGTGGCCTGAGACGTCGCCTTGGCCTGGCCCAAGAACAGCGCCCAACATCTAGGCCTCACTCGACATACCCAAGGCATCGCCCCCTTCCCTCTGGCGCCGCTGCCTTCAAGGGTGTAAACTTTCCTCCTGCTGACGTCGCCTCCTACACACAGGGTTTTCCTGCTATTATTGCCACTACGCGAGCTTGCTCTAGGCCCGATGAAACCGTCGCCACCCGTGGTCCTCATACCCATCTCCAACCAGTTGATGACACCTGGCACGTTAGGGATGTCACCCAAGTTAATGCAAAAGGGCCTCCCAGACCAGCACCACTGGTATCGCTGCTCCCAGCGCCGTGGGCACCTACTAGTACACACAACACCCCAAGCATTTTCTCTCCTCCGCTGGCGTCACCCGTCCTGCCTTGCAGCATCAATTGCAATGCGTCCTATTCCCTTGGCACTGTTGCTTCCACCATTGTTGCCTTCTTTGCTCGTTGATCCACCTTTTGGCTTCTCACTCCTCTCCATTGGTGAATTTTCTCCTGAAACACTCTCTATGAATCCCTCTCCTCAAATCCCTCCCAACGTTCAATGGAGGCTTCAAATTCTCAAGGAAAAGAGTTACAAGGGAAGAGGAGTAAAATGGGCTCTATAAATACTAACCTCTTGAAACCCTATAGAAAATGCATTAAATGGAGAAAATGCATTAAATGGGGAAAAGGGGATTTTGATATTGAATCCTCTCTAACCTGGTAATAGCACAGTGGGTATCCAACGATAAAATAGGAGAAAAGAAAAAGCTACCATGGGTAACAAGGTACCTGGTTCGCTTAGAAGGAGAGCTCGAGCTCAGTCATGCCCTCAATCCTAGGTCATTGCAAGTGCTTGGGGCATGGGGGGCAAATGATGAGTTGAGATCCAACTGGTTTAAGTCCAATTAATGAGATAAGCCAAAATCAACTAAAAAACAGCTCAAGCCCAACTCATGGATTCTGCCCAATCTAAAATTCAAGAGATCTAGGAATATTAGTGCACGTGGGAAATAATTTTCGGGATAACCACTCTCAAAGTTCAAAACTATCTCTAATTATACCTATCCTAATTTTACTTATTCTCCTCGAAGAACTAGTGACCTATCCATCACGCCACCATCTCAACCAAGGTTCTGTGCCTATAAGTTTTAAGCCCTCTCCACATGAGGGGGCATCTCTCTACACACCCTTACACAATTATCTCTCTCATAGCTATCCAACCTCTCTTAGAGCTTACCTTTGCCCTCTCTCTCTCTCGCGCAACTTTTACTTTATCAATAAAGTCCTTCGGCCACAATTGCCGTCTTCGGAGTGAAGTAGATCACCCTAAGTGAACCACTATACATTTGTGTGTTACTTGTATTAACCCAATTTGTCTTCCGTTATTAATTGTTTTATTGATTATTTCATTAATTATCTTGAATCATATATTAAACTATTGATTGTGCATAAATTCACCTTTGTACATCATCATAAATCACTACCATTTAATACGCCAACAAGATGCATTCAGTACATAACGTTGTCTTAAAGTATCAAAGCATATACTTAATAGCTTCAGTGGATTAAAATTGGACATTGGCTCGATCCGTCTAAAACAAATATAAAGAAACAATAACATACAAAAAAGTAAAATTCAAATAGTAGACGAGTCAGATTTCAAACATTATTTCCAATTATCCAAATTACACAAACCAAATTGAACGAATAAGAACCGTTGTATTAGCATGTGGATCGTATCTCTTACCGGAGAAGAGAGAAGTAACTTTCCATAACATATTGAATCCGAGAGAGAAGGGGAGAATTAAGAGACGAGCTTGAAGCAATCTTCAAATATGCAAACCCTTGATTAATTGAGAAGATTGAAAGAGGAGCTCCAAATTCAAGATGAGTTTGGTAGCTGATAGGAGTTTGGATTTTTTGGAGCAAAGCCGAAACAAAAGCCTTAGTTTTGGGAGAAGGAAACATCAAAAGCAAAAAAAGTTGTAAAGATCAAGATGCGGGTGAATTGGGTTGAGGCGGTGGTGGCTAAGCAACGGTTGAGTAGCGACGGAGAGAGAAGGGGTAAAGACAGATACAGACACTAATGACGAGTTTGAATGGAGTTATAGGGTTTTAAAACGACGTAGTTTATGGCAAATAAACAACATCATTCTGTTTTTCAATTAATACTAGTAATGCAACCGTGTGTGTTGCACGTGAAAAAATTTAAATCATAAAATTTTGATTATATTTTTTAAAAATACGAAGTGTATGAAGTTGACAAAGCAAAAAGACTACTGATATATGCATTCAATGACTTCTTGAATCCAATAAAAATTTCTGGCATTATAACATAAGACTAAGAAAACTTCTAAATATAATTTACTAAACTAAAACTATTCCACCACCACATGAATTCAAGAAGTCTAGTAACAAAACTAATTCTACTCATAATATAACAACTCATAAAACACTACAAGCCTACTAATAATAAACAATTAAATATTAGGAGATTAGTTTAACAGATTAAGCTCTTCATTCTATGAAAAGTACTTTTTTTAGGCATTCATTATCACTTTGATGGGAGTACCAATTCAATTGAATACAAATTAATTTTAGTTTCATTACAAAAATTGTTGTAAGGTAAATAGAGCATTTATGCAATAGTCATACACAAATAGATGAAAACCAAAGTAAATAAAATATCATACCAATAATAGGCATATTTTGATAGAGAAAAGAAAAAGCTCATAGGTTGACAACATTAAGCATCGTCGACCCTGCAGAGATATAAGATCAAATACATTAATGAAGTTACTGGAGAGATATATGTCTATCTTTCTATATCTACCTATATATATTTCTAATAAAATTGTTCAAAATATTTTGGAAGTCTAATAGGTATGAAAAAAAGAAAAATATATGAGTTTAACTCTTTATTTTTCTAATCTTTTATTATATAACAATGCATGATGAATTTTTTATAATTGAACTTATCACCTAAAATATAGCAATTTTTTTTCATATCATATTAGAATTCTAGTTGAATTTGTCGAATTGAATAGAAAAGAAGAATGTACTGGCAAGTTATAGTGATAAAGTTTGTCTAGTAAAAATTTTGAAAGTCATAAAGATAAATTTTATCTAACTAATATATAGTGATAAAATTTATCTGGCAAAAATTTTGGACTATTAGTGATAAAGTTTATCCAACAAAAAATTTGAAAGTCATAGAGATAAAATTTATCTAGCTAATATTTTGTGAGTATAATTGTCTTTAGTATAATAATTAGGGGTGAAATAGGAAAAATAAAGTTTTTCAAAATATTTTGGAAGTCTAATAAGTATGAAAGAAAGAAAAATATATAGGTTTAACTCTTTACTCTTCTAATATTTTATTATTTAATAATGAATAATGAATTTTCGATGGTTGTGTTTATATCCTAAAAAATAGCAATTTTTAGTTCCAATTACAAAAATTGTTGTAAGGTAAATAGAGCATTTATGCAATAGCCACACCCAAATAGATGAAAAACAAAGTTAAGGAAATACCATACCGGCAATAGGCATGTTTTGACAGAGAAAAAAAAAACTCACAGGTTGACAACATCAAGCACCGTCGACCCTACAGAGATATAAGACCAAATATTTTAATGAAGTTACTCGAGAGATATATGTCTATCTTTCTATATCTACCTATATATATTTCTAATATAGTTGTTCAAAATATTTTGAAAGTCTAATAGGTATGAAAAAAAAAAGAAAAATATATGAGTTTAGCTCTTTACTCTTCTAATCTTTTAGTATATAACAATGAATAATGAATTTTCGATAATTGTGCTTATCACCTAAAAAAATAGCAATTGTTTTTCATATCATATTAGAATTCTAGTTGAATTTGTCGAATTGAATAGAAAAGAAAAATGTACTGACAAGTTATAGTGATAAAGTTTATCTAGTAAAAATTTTGAAAGTCATAGAGATAAATTTTATCTAACTAATATATAGCAATAAAATTTATCTATTAAAAATTTTAGAATATGAGTGATAAAATTTATCCAACAAAAAATTTGGAAGTCATAGAGATAAAGTTTATCTAGCTAATATTTTGTGAGCATAATTGTCTTTAGTATAATAATTAGGGGTGAAATAGGAAAAATAAAGTTGTTCAAAGTATTTTGGAAGTCTAATAGGTATGAAAGAAAGAAAAATATATGGGTTTAACTCTTTACTCTTCTAAATTTTTTATTATTTAATAATAAATAATAAATTTTCAATAGTTGTGTTTATATCCTAAAAAAATAGCAATTTTTAGTTCCAATTACAAAAATTGTTGTAAGGTAAATAGAGCATTTATGCAATAGCCACACCCAAATAGATGAAAAACAAAGTTAAGGAAATACCATACCGGCAATAGGCATGTTTTGACAGAGAAAAAAAAAACTCACAGGTTGACAACATCAAGCACCGTCGACCCTACAGAGATATAAGACCAAATATTTTAATGAAGTTACTCGAGAGATATATGTCTATCTTTCTATATCTACCTATATATATTTCTAATATAGTTGTTCAAAATATTTTGAAAGTCTAATAGGTATGAAAAAAAAAAAGAAAAATATATGAGTTTAGCTCTTTACTCTTCTAATCTTTTATTATATAACAATGAATAATGAATTTTCGATAATTGTGCTTATCACCTAAAAAAATAGCAATTGTTTTTCATATCATATTAGAATTCTAGTTGAATTTGTCGAATTGAATAGAAAAGAAAAATGTACTGACAAGTTATAGTGATAAAGTTTATCTAGTAAAAATTTTGAAAGTCATAGAGATAAATTTTATCTAACTAATATATAGCAATAAAATTTATCTATTAAAAATTTTAGAATATGAGTGATAAAATTTATCCAACAAAAAATTTGGAAGTCATAGAGATAAAGTTTATCTAGCTAATATTTTGTGAGCATAATTGTCTTTAGTATAATAATTAGGGGTGAAATAGGAAAAATAAAGTTGTTCAAAGTATTTTGGAAGTCTAATAGGTATGAAAGAAAGAAAAATATATGGGTTTAACTCTTTACTCTTCTAATTTTTTTATTATTTAATAATGAATAATGAATTTTCAGTAGTTGTGTTTATATCCTAAAAAAATAGCAATTTTTAGTTCCAATTACAAAAATTGTTGTAAGGTAAATAGAGCATTTATGCAATAGTCATACCCAAATAGATGAAAAACAAAGAAAGAAAATATCATACCGGCAATAAACATGTTCTGACAAAGAAAAAAAAAGCTCACATGTTGACAACATCAAGCACCGTCGACCCTACAGAGATATAAGACCAAATATGTTAATGAAGTTAGTGGTGAGATATATGTCTATCTTCCTATATCTACCTATATATATATATTTCTAATAAAGTTTTTTAAAATATTTTGAAAATTCTAATAGATATGAAAAAAATAAAAATATATGAGTTTAGCTCTTTATTCTTCTAATCTTTTATTATATAACAATGAATAATGAATTTTCGATGATTGTGCTTATCACCTCAAACATAACAATTTTTTTTTCGTATCATATTAGAATTCTAGTTGAATTTGTCGAATTGAATAGAAAAGAAAAATGTACTGCCAAGTTACAGTGATAAAGTTTATCTAATAAAAATTTTGAAAATCATAAAGATAAATTTTATCTAACTAATATATAGTGATAAAATTTATCTAGCAAAAATTTTCGAATATTAGTGATAAAGTTTATCCAACAAAAAATTTGGAACTCATAGAGATAACGTTTATCTAGCTAATATTTTTTGAACATAATTGTCTTTAGTATAATAATTAGGGGTGAAATAGGAAAAATAAAGTTGTTTAAAATATTTTGGAAGTCTAATAGGTATGAAAGAAAGAAAAATATATGAGTTTAACTCTTTACTCTTCTAATCTTTTATTATATAATAATGAATAATGAATTTTCGATGGTTGTGTTTATATCCTAAAAAATAGCAATTTTTTTCACATCATATTAGAATTTTAATTGAAATGTACTGACAAGTAATAGTGATAAAGTTTATCTAGTAAAANCACATCATATTAGAATTTTAATTAAAATGTACTGACAAGTAATAGTGATAAAGTTTATCTAGTAAAAATTTTGATGATAAAATTTATCTTGCAAAAATTTTAAAATATTAGTGATAAAATTTATCTAGCAAAAAATTTAAAAGTCATAGTGATAAAGTTTATCTAGTTAATATTTTGTGGGCATAATTGTCTTTAGTGTAATAATTATGGGTGAAATAGGAAATCAAAAATTTTTCAGAGATGTTGACATTTATAAATAAATATAAATATTTATTTATTTATTTTTGCACGAGGATGCCTTAGCGAAGCAAATACTCATCTTTTTTTGCATCGGGTGTTTGCTGAAGCAAATATTGCCCTTTTTTTGCATCGGACTCTTGATGAAACAAGTTCTCAATTATTTGCGTTGGAACACTTGCCGAAGCAAAAATAATAACTCAAAAGCTGTTTTTCTTGTTGTGATTGGAAGTGGGCTGGACAGCGGAAGAGGATCGGACTGGTCTGCTCCAGAGCTTGCTCGAGCAGCCCAAAACATCGCTTGAGCGGTATGCGTCCGATTTCGGTCCAATGAGCTTCCCACCCATTTTCTTGTATACCAATTACATTTTCTTGAGATCTAATTTGATATTGAGTGAGATTTTAGTGTGTTTTAACTTCAGATTTGTGATTATCATCTACACTCACACTAATTCACGTTTATTTTGGGAAAATGCCATCAAGAGTTGAGACGAAAGCTAAGGAGAAGCCGCTTTCAGACCCAACACTATTATGAATTGTATAGGAGGCGTTCTCATCCAGATCAGTGTTGGGTGAGCGAGGAGTGAAGCCAAGTATCATTGCATTCCAATATATATGACAGATATATAATGTTTTTACATTTTTTCGATTACATGATTCGTTTCTTAGAAAAATTATTTGATTTATATTCAAATTACATGATTTTTATCTAAAAATCCCAGATTTTGATTTATTAAATTGAGAATGTTTTTGACGATCCATACACTATATCAATATCTATCTCGATTATTTTGTCCAAAAACTAGAATATAATATCGACACAAAACAAAAAGGAAAATTGTCTTACCTCCACCCACCCCCTCTCTTCCCCCTAATAAGAGAGAGAGAAACAGCATACATGACGAGCATGAGTGTGCAAATATGACTACCAAATAAGTAACTGTACATTCAATTAGGTAGAGAAACACTTAATAATCAAATTATGAAAACCACATGGACGTGTTTGGTCTGGCGCTAATACGATGAAACCATGGTCTGTGTCTGTTCATTACTGCACTCAGACAGGCACCTATCTTGGTCACCTCAAGGCCAACAAACAGAATGGCGTCCACGAAAGCTTTATGTTGTGTGGTTTATGTTATTCACAGCTTGATTAGAGCTAACCGTTTGGTAGGATACTAATNTAGACAGGCACCTATCTTGGTCACCTCAAGGCCAACAAACAGAATGGCGTCCACGAAAGCTTCATGTTGTGTGGTTTATGTTATTCACAGCTTGATTAGAGCTAACCGTTTGGTAGGATACTAATCGCTTATTGAGTGGTTGATTTGATACTAATCTTGTGTACTAAAAATTAAACAGAGTACCTAAAAAGGCATGTTGGTTCGGGTATCAAGGAGGGATCGGATTAAATTAGTCCAATGATCTCTAAATACCAAGTTTGAATCAGGACCCGATCCTAATAAATTTTTAAGGATGTTAATGGCATATTGAGTGGTTGATCAAACACTAACATTATGTACTAAGGATTAAACAGAGTACCTAAAATGCAGCAAGTGTTGGCCTATGTTGAATTTCTGGNTTAAGGATGTTAATGGCATATTGAGTGGTTGATCAAACACTAACATTATGTACCAAGGATTAAACAGAGTACCTAAAATGCAGCAAGTGTTGGCCTATGTTGAATTTCTGGGTGATTGTCATAATTATGACAGAACATGGCCTTTTTCCAAGATTGCACCTCTCTATAGTAATGTAACTTGGATGGCTCATCCGAGATCTAATCCGAAATATTCAGTATTTAAGTAGATATTAGCAGTACTTGTTTTGGATTGAGCAAATAAAGCTTAACTTTGTTTAATTTTGGTCAGTGCCGGGATTGGGTATAGTGTCTTTGAGAAATTTTAACTACTCCGAATCAAACTCAAATTTCAGTCCGAGCTTTATAATCTTAAAATGGAACCCAAATTTTGACTCTAAAATTGATCTCGCCTTTCAGCCCAAAGTATATAATTTAAGTTTAAAAATTTAGACTTGCGTTAAAGGGTTGAAAATTTTATATTATAGTTTGAGTTGAGTCGAATTGCTCCCGACGCCTCTTGCAAGGCTTGAATGCGGGAATGTATTTGGCTCTGCTGAGCACTACATGGTAAAATAATCATAATCACTGAACCTTATGAAGTACATATATGGTTTCTTAAAATCTTCAATTCTTTTGTGTTGAAGAATTTCATTTCAGTGTAGACAAGAGTATTATGTATTGTTCAGGAGCCGATACCAATTATTTCAATTCTATGATTCCTTGAGTCATTCCTCCGTAATAATTGCAAGTTTCGTATCAGTTTTATAACTCAATAATAGAAAATTGATAAATCCGAGAGAAGACATAGCTAGGGAAAATGCATTGAAGATCCTGGGAAAAAGTTGAAAATCACTACTAAACTTCCTCTTGTTTTCTCTTTAATCAAATTAGAACTTCAGCATCATAACAAGTAGGCTTGTTGTTCCAATTCCACCTATTTTCTTGTCACTCCAATCCTCATGAGAGCGATATAAGCCATGAGCCGGTAACCTACCAGCATTAGGGCCAAAGCAACCACCGAGAGGGTTTTCTCGTTGAGCCCGACAGCCTTTATTGAAGGGAAGTCCTCAACCAAACAAGTGGCATTGCTACCACATCGATAAGTGTCACCGGAGTCGTACTGAGACCCCAACAAGAGCTTGTATGTATACTGGCTGATAGATATGTACTTGATCCAGGATATGAAGGGAGGAACATGTTGAACATAGTACCCACCGGCTAGAAGGAAGGAAAGCATGATGACTGATCCGAGTATAGTAGCCGATTTTTGGTCCATCACCAGAGCACCGAGGGCGAGTCCTAGGCCTTGAGAAACTAATACACTGTATAAGAGAGCAAGTAAGGTGTACAAGAAGTTTTCGGCTGTGGGATTGAGGCCTGCCATCCAATAGGTTATGGTAACAAAAACTGTGGGAAGGACAAGCTCCATGGGAAGGTCACCGATAGTTCTTGCCATAAAATACGAGGAGAGCCTATACATGCCAGAAGACCTCTCCTTTTCAAGCATCATGCGTTCTTGAGGGAAAGTAAAAATAGCTTGGAACAGAGGGAAGAATCCCCAAAACCCAGAGTAGAAGAAGAGAAGCCCTATCTGCATACATAGATAAAGCAATTGTCAGGTTGTTGTAATATATCATAATTAACAGAGTTCATCTTAAGTTGTTGAGAAACTTAAAAGGCTTTCACTTCTCTACCAAGTTGATAAACAGACAAAAATAGTTCATTTTGTTTTGATCACATTAGGCTATGTTTCCACAATTGGATAACTTAAATTAAAAAGGGATCATTGATTCTTATTTGTCATACATTTTTCAACGATTAGACAAAAGTTTCTGAGCGCTTCAAAAAAGTACTAATTGTATTCGATCTTATATACATCTAGTTGTCTCCTGGCAAAGATTGAAGCTCTCCGATTCAACAAAGTTTGGACATTATCACGGAGAGAGTTGCTCAAACAAGCTATACTTAAGTCAATTTATGCAAGATCATTTATGCTCGAAAGAAGGAAATTAATTTTGTACCTGATCTTGTAAGTGAGTGACATCAGATTGCCACCATAGTAATCCCGATAGGAAAGCTACCACCAACACCTGACCAATCTTAAGCCCAGAGAAAGACTCGTGCTTTCTTTCTTTCACCCCTCTTCTTAACAGTACTGAAAACTGTTCCCACCACGTTGTGGTCCACCGTGCAAACTGCTTTTCTTCTAATCCTTGATCTTGGAGCTTACAGTCAATTGCTTGCAGTTCTGCCTTCAAATTCGCAGCCAGACTGGTCTTAAAAGCAGAAACCAAACTCTGCTTGATTACAGTTTGACGATCAACCCGTGAATCATCTGATGTAACACCTACAAACATGAGTTTTGATTATAACTAACAATGTATGTTGCAACTGGCCAACTGATCACACAATCTGATTAAACATATTGAAGAATCATTATAACAATACTGTAAATAATTTCCAACTTTCTGTATTTGTGCAAGGACAAGGGACCATAGGTGACCCAAACGAACATTAAGGAAAATAACAACTACATGTAATGTCTTTCAGTCCAACATAAAATTCTTGATGCAGTTGGCACTTGAAATTATATTCGGCTAATAAGGTTTCACATTGAACTCAAACTTTATGGTATACAATCATCCAGATCTCCTGTTTGTATTAATGCTTTAGACTAACTTGATTTATTAACACTCTCACTCTTGAGAGGACATAGTACGTTTCCAAAATCGTGGACTTATTCATTCTAATAAGAAACATCAGAGTTTTAAGGTGGTGCAAATACAATTCACTTATTCATTCTAGTATAGCAAGAAAAATAACAAATGTGATGCATACATCATGATGTCAAAATGTGTTCGACATTATACTTACTTCAAAGCTGGGAAGAAGAAAGAACAGAAAACGGAAGTGAAAAAGAAAGCAATTGCGAGGATAACATTGATCACGCTCTTTTAAATTCCACAGACTATGGAAGGCTTATATACGATGTTAGGTCACCGAATTTGACAAATTAGCATTTCATTATTAATAATCCATATGTTCACTTGGCACATCCCAGGGGAGATACAGATTCTTTCCGAAGAAAAAATAACAGAGCACTAAGCCCACTTTGGAAAAGGTTGGTGAGAACCAATTGACTGATATTAAATCACTGATCAAACCATGTCTCAATGGCAACTGGAAAGTTTAGGCCAAGCATGCTGGAAAGATTTGGACTAGCATTGCTAATCCACCTTCTTTGTGAGATCCAATAATCATGCAAAAACTTAGAAAGTAACAGACAATGTGAATTTTGTGTAGGATAATAATTAGGGCACATACCATTTGCAAGATCTAACAAGAAATCAGAGGGATTCATGGCAACCGATGGAACGAATCCAATGCTTGAGAAGTAATCCATGACCTCTGCTCCCTTCCCAAAATACAAAGGATTACCTTCAGATAACAGTAAAACCTTATGGAACATGTAAAAAAGCCTGCTCGAGGGCTGGTGTATTGTCATCACAACTGTTCTTCCTCCATTAGCAAGCTCCCATAACGTCGAAACAATCCGTTGAGCAGTTGTAGAATCAAGGCCAGATGTGGGTTCATCCAAGAAAAGCAGGCTTGGATTTATCAACATTTCTTGCCCAATACTGACTCTTTTACGCTCACCCCCGGAAACGCCTCTCAGAAAAGGACCACCTATAATGCTGTTCTTACACCTAGTCAATCCAAGTTGAGTTATCACAGCTTCAGAGTGCCTGATCTTTTCTTCTTTACTGAAACTTTTAGGCAACCGAAGAAGAGCAGTGAAAACCAGTGTTTCTGTCACAGTCAGGTGAGGGTAGAGAACATCATCTTGTGTGACAAAGCCTGTATTACGCTTCATGATGTTTGAAAAGGGCTTGGCATTGTAAGTGGTGGTGCCACCAAGTCGGCCGCTGAGTCGGCCTCCCAATGCTGTTAGGAGAGTTGTTTTGCCACTGCCTGAAGGGCCAAGCATGGCCAACATCTCTCCAGGTAGCACCAATCCTGAGATTCCCTTCAATATTATTTTCTCTTCGGATTTCGATTTCTTCTTCAGGCACCCTTCTTTCTTCATTGTAACCGTGTAAACTACGTCCTCAAACTGCACATTGGATTATCAGAATGTTAAAGAGTAGCAATCAATATTGATACAGAGCCAAATATATGAAATTATGAACTGTAAACGGCACTTAATTTATTTTGATTACTTCAATGGAAAGTTTGAAATTTATTCATCTCTTTCAGGAATAGTTAGTACTGGGTAAAATGAAAATGCTTTTATTACCCAATGTTCACAATCCTTCAACAGTGGTAATTATGGATAAATTACAATTTACACCATTAAAGCATGCATCTAATTTATGTTTAGTCCCTCAAGTTTCAATTATTACAATCAAATCCTGAAGGTTTTAATTGAGTTTCAATTTAGACCTTACATTTAAAATCAGTAATTTATTATGACGAAATGACCTTCTATGACCAATACAAACATCATACTTGATGAAATTTTTTTATGCTTAGGTTAGAAAACCAAACTTTATTTTATCAGATTTTTGAAGACAAAAAGTTACCAAACCCAAAAAAAAAAAAAAAAGATAATGAATGAGAATTTAGAGATACTGTGAGACATTGACAGAAATAACAATATATCTAAGAGAAATATTTTTTGCTAAACAAATATCTTCTTATCCCTCTTGTGGACAAATTCTGTGACGTCCTTCTATCAATCTAGTTAGAAGGACTGAATTGAAATTTTGTTAAACTTTAAAGGATTTAATTATTACAATTGGAGCAAATAAAATTAGGGACAAACTTTAAGGATATAAATTACCATAAATTTATTTATAACAAAGTCAATTAATTTATTTTTGACATGCAGAGATTAATCACTGTTACAACTCTTCTATTCCATTATAAACCCCAAAGAAGAGTAGATTTGAAACCCTCATGTTCTCTTTGGATAATGGTAAATCTTCTTTAATAATGAGATTTTCATTTCTAATCTATATTACTATATTACTACTGCAATCAAATTTCCAATGATAGTGTGCATTTGCAAATTATGGCCAATGATGGAAATCTCATATCTACATCGATTGAGTATTCTGAAAAAGAAATAATAATTCTAAAATAAATTTATTTTTACAAATTAACTTCATTCCAAAAATTAAGTTCTTTTTTTAAAATCAATTTCTTTTCTAAAATTAAGTTACTTCCTAAAAAACATACAAATGACATTAATTCTCACACTAAATTAGTGATAATAACCAAATATTAAATATGAGATTATTATATTGGTTAAAACTTGAGAATGATATACTTATTCTCTATTAAGATTATTGTCAACCAAAAATGACCTAGGAGAAGCACAGCAAACTGAGCTAAACTCAGGTGGTCATAAAGTCCATTAATTTTGGGTATTGGAAATTGACGAGAAAATTTGTTGCACAAAGCTTTACTCATACCCATTTTATAATCTCCACAAAAACCCTTTCTCCACCTGCAAGTGAAAGGAATAGAGGCAGATATGGAAATTCTAACAAAATAAGATTTGGTGATCTTATTTATTGACTTTATTATTCTCTGTCATTATATTGACAATAAATCTCAGGCCCACCATCAATCAATAGTTATGATCCATTATAAAGTCACTAAATTAGGAATGCAAAGCATCTCCCTATAACAAATTGTAATTTTGAAAGGAAAAAAAAATCAACTCCCATTAGAATATTGCACGAAGAATAACACGTGGATATATGCTTATTGACGGCAAACTAAGGGCAATTGAGGACAGTACCAAGTGAAACCAGTTTCGAAAATGAAAAATGCAATGTATTTTTTTTTCCTGGGGAGTAAAATGCAATGTGTTTTACTTACAAATTCAAAGAGGAAATTTTCCAAAAAGAGAAAAAACTTAAGAAGCCTAAATATCTTTAACTTTGTATTTCTGAATAGAAACCCTAGAAAAAGTAAAGGAGCGAGGGGTTTGAAGGGAAACTTCAAATGTCAAATGATGATCTCATTTCTTAGCGAAATCTTTGCTGAAAAATAAAACCCTCAAAGATTCATATATATCTTTTGTATAACAACCATACCAAAATTTCTCCAAAAAAATATATAAAGTCATATAAGCAATCAGAACGAAAATCCTCAGAAATCATGTAAAAAAAATGTAATTCTGGGTTCTCATCATTATGGGCTAAATTTAACAATGAAACCTTTCAATTCAAGAACAAAAGCAAGCATGCATGCCTAATCTTGAACGTGACTATTCATATAACTAATAAGAACAACCAACCACAACGTACCTTTAGCGTAACAGGACGATTAGCTTTCTTGAAGATGGTGGTGGTTTCTTGGTCTGTTGCTTGCGTTTGTGCCTCTATGTCTGCCATCTCTTGTTCCATGCTTAACCCTAGCCTCCAACCCCAACTCTCTCTCTCTCCAAGATCAACTTTCAAGAAGCTGATCTATCTCTCTCTCTCTCTCTCTCTCTTCTCTGCATGTATGTGTATAGTTATATATATATACCCTTTATGGCTTAGTAATACGTGTTGTAGGGTAGAATGTATGCAATAAATGAAAGTGGTGTTGAAGGGAACAGAAGTCTACGCGTGTATGTATATATATATATTTCATGTCATGCAAGAGAGATGAGAGGGGCACCTGGGCGGTTTTGGTATTGACAAGGAGGAGGGTGATGCTCACAAGTGTTGAGCTATTCCCTGCCTCTTTTAATGGGGTTGTTCGTTCTGATTTTTCGAACTCCGCCTTCTCAGCTCTCTCTCTCTCACTCTCATTCACTCATTTGGTTCGAGTCTTCTCTCACTCTATGTATAGATATAGCACAGTTGTGTTTATTTTGTGGGAACTTTTGGAGGTCTCCTGCAACAAACCCAAATCTCCAAACCAATTGCAAACTTGAGATAATCGATACGAATTTAGTTTCAATATTTTTGTGAATTTAAGAGTCAAATAAATTACTCAACACAAATTTTATTAAAGTACGGGACAAACTGCCCAAAACACAGGAATCTCATTAAAGAATGACACGAACCCGCACAACATATATTATTCATGACACAAAACATATAGGACATGGAATCGACTACACCTTAGAACTCGATATGACACTACCCAACGTCATTACTAGCTCTACACGCACCCACCTTGAAAGTCTATATAATTTTTGCTTCTGCTGTTGTACATTTATAACTCACATTTTTTTGGTAAGTAAAAAAAAAAAAAGGGTATCTTGGTGCATTTTCTCATTGTAGTATATTACCCTAAACTGTCTATTAGGCAATCGTATGTGATTACATCTTTTTCGGCTACAAGACAGCCTGTTGCAAGCAAGAAATAGAGTCCTTGTGAAACTCTATATGGAATTGTATGTACCTCCACGTAATTTAGGCTGATTTGATACTAGCATATCTCCAGGTGATTCAAAGGGGCACACACTTTTTTTCCCAATTAGAGCCGTAAGCAAGAATAGTGTGGGTGGCTTTTTCTTTTTCTTTTTTGGTTTCAAAGGATGCAAAAAAAGTTAATATTGTTAATCTGAGTTGAGACTGCGGCATTTGAGTATGTTCGAGCTTGTCTTGATTGTGATTTGTCAAGTTCGTCTATTGAGCATTCCGTATGAACTCGATTCAAAATTCAATTTAATTTCTCATCAAAAATGTTTAAAAATTAAACTCTTATAATCAATCCTGGAACACCCAATTCTTTATAAAATTTCTCACCATTTGTATAATCGACTGTAAATTCAAATTTCCTGAAAATCTATTGAGGGAGAGAAGTGTAGGTTGTTTAGTAATAACATAAGGTGCATTTTTT
>CAUOFW020001436.1:586687-594187 GCA_963454935.2 Ilex paraguariensis
GCCATCTCTTGTTCCATGCTTAACCCTAGCCTCCAACCCCAACTCTCTCTCTCTCCAAGATCAACTTTCAAGAAGCTGATCTATCTCTCTTTCTCTCTCTCTCTCTCTTCTCTGCATGTATGTGTATAGTTATATATATATACCCTTTATGGCTTAGTAATACGTGTTGTAGGGTAGAATGTATGCAATAAATGAAAGTGGTGTTGAAGGGAACAGAAGTCTACGCGTGTATGTATATATATATATTTCATGTCATGCAAGAGAGATGAGAGGGGCACCTGGGCGGTTTTGGTATTGACAAGGAGGAGGGTGATGCTCACAAGTGTTGAGCTATTCCCTGCCTCTTTTAATGGGGTTGTTCGTTCTGATTTTTCGAACTCCGCCTTCTCAGCTCTCTCTCTCTCACTCTCATTCACTCATTTGGTTCGAGTCTTCTCTCACTCTATGTATAGATATAGCACAGTTGTGTTTATTTTGTGGGAACTTTTGGAGGTCTCCTGCAACAAACCCAAATCTCCAAACCAATTGCAAACTTGAGATAATCGATACGAATTTAGTTTCAATATTTTTGGGAATTTAAGAGTCAAATAAATTACTCAACACAAATTTTATTAAAGTACGGGACAAACTGCCCAAAACACAGGAATCTCATTAAAGAATGACACGAACCCGCACAACATATATTATTCATGACACAAAACATATAGGACATGGAATCGACTACACCTTAGAACTCGATATGACACTACCCAACGTCATTACTAGCTCTACACGCACCCACCTTGAAAGTCTATATAATTTTTGCTTCTGCTGTTGTACATTTATAACTCACATTTTTTTGGTAAGTAAAAAAAAAAAAAGGGTATCTTGGTGCATTTTCTCATTGTAGTATATTACCCTAAACTGTCTATTAGGCAATCGTATGTGATTACATCTTTTTCGGCTACAAGACAGCCTGTTGCAAGCAAGAAATAGAGTCCTTGTGAAACTCTATATGGAATTGTATGTACCTCCACGTAATTTAGGCTGATTTGATACTAGCATATCTCCAGGTGATTCAAAGGGGCACACACTTTTTTTCCCAATTAGAGCCGTAAGCAAGAATAGTGTGGGTGGCTTTTTCTTTTTCTTTTTTGGTTTCAAAGGATGCAAAAAAAGTTAATATTGTTAATCTGAGTTGAGACTGCGGCATTTGAGTATGTTCGAGCTTGTCTTGATTGTGATTTGTCAAGTTCGTCTATTGAGCATTCCGTATGAACTCGATTCAAAATTCAATTTAATTTCTCATCAAAAATGTTTAAAAATTAAACTCTTATAATCAATCCTGGAACACCCAATTCTTTATAATATTTCTCACCATTTGTATAATCGACTGTAAATTCAAATTTCCTGAAAATCTATTGAGGGAGAGAAGTGTAGGTTGTTTAGTAATAACATAAGGTGCATTTTTTTATAGATAGAAATCAACTCAAAGCTAGTTGAGTCACACATTATACTTGGCTGTTCAAAAAAAAAGAAAGGATTAATTGTAAGTTGCATCCTGAAAGATAGTTTAAATATCAATTTAGACCTTAAAGATCAAAAATTTTAATTTATACCTTTAAAAATATAAATTTATATCAATGTGCACCTACAAAGATAAAATATCTCAATTTGTACCCTCAAAAATAAAATTTATATCAATGTGCACCCTCAAAGATAAAAAATCTCAATTTACACATTCAAATATAGAAATTTGTATCAATGTGCACCTAAAATTAAATTGATAAATTATACCTAGATCCCCTCATGTTTGTCACTTAATCATTTAAACTCTTTCACATTTAGAATATTACTCATACATCTCATGACGTTTTGTGCACGTGTAACACATAACCCTTTTTTGTTGATATTTGTTAATATAACTGTTAAAAAATATGATTTTATCATAATAAAAAATTCTAATTTCATATTACCCTTTATTTTGTAGGTCCGATATATTCTAAAGTTCAAAATCAAGTTTATCATTTGAATGTCCAATAGAATGTAGATATTTATATAATATTTTTATATTCAAAGCAATATATCACTCAATGTGCAACTCTTTATTCTATTAGATATTCAAATGGTAAGCTTAATTTTGAACTTTAGAGTATATTGTACCCATAAAATAAAGGGTAATGTGAAATTATAATTTTTTATTAGAATAAAATCATATTTTTTAACAGTTATATTTACAGATATTAACGAAAAGGGGTTACGTGTTACACATGCACAAAAGTTTTGAGATGTAGGAGTAATATTTTAAATGTGAAGAGATCCAAATGATTAAGTGACATGTATAAGGGGATTGACGTATAATTTATCAATTTAGTTTTAGGTGCACATTGATACAAAATTTTATCTTTGAGGGTGCAAATTGAGATTTTTTATCTTTGGGAGTGCACATTAATACAAATTTATATCTTTTAGGGTGCAAATTGAGATTTTTTATCTTTAGAGGTGCACATTTATATAAATTTTTATTTTTGAGGGTGCAAATTAAAATTTTTGATCTTTGAGGGTACAAATAAAAATTCTAACGATCTTTCAGGGTACAATTTATAATTAATCCAAAAAAAACACACATTACAACTAAATTCAGTTCAAGTTGTAATTTAAATGAGTCTAAACAAATCAAAATAAAAGCAAGCTTAAGTTGCTTGAATCTTTTGTCATCCCCGATTTTAATCCCATATGTTTCATGCATTGTAAAATTGTCCAATATATTTGGTGCAATCAACCTGCCTTGCAATTCATGTGCTACTCTTCATGAAGGGCGCCTTCCGCTTTAATATGGATGTATAGCACAATGAACAATCCTTTTTCAGTCAAATTTAATAATATAATTTTTTGACTTAATCATTTATAATTATTGGATTAGTAACGGATCTTAATATCAATAGCACAATTAATTTTGACTCGAACCAATTTTTTAATATATATTATATGAGATAATTTTGGTGGCGCTTTTTTTTTCTTCCTTTTGGTTAGGTGTAAGTGTTTTGCGTGTCCTTTTTTAGAAAAACAAATAAAAAAAACTTTTAAATGAAATTTGGCTGAAAGTAGGATAGATTTTCGATTTTCAATTGCACATTTGATTTTGGCTGAAATTAATTAGAGATTTGTTCCAAACAAAAATAAAAGTTAACACTCAAACGTACTTCTGCTCATTCTTTTGTAGTAGAATTCAAAGAAGAAGGAAACACAGAGAAATCTGTAGATCAAATTTCTCACATCGGTTCTTTCTCCACCATGATTTGAATTTTTGGTCAACACTTTAATTAAAATATTTATTTACTTTTTATTGATAATATTTTTTTTTTTGAAGCATATTGATAATAGTGAGATGATATATTTTTGTATTTGTTTAAAAACTAGATCAGTTGTAGGTCAATTATAAATAATTTTACATTCAACACAATAAAAGCACTAAGCATGTTATTTAGACTAATCACAATTAAGATTATGTATAAAAGGAAGAGAGTGAGCTAAATAAATGAAACAACTCGTGTGCAAAGGTTGAGATCTAGTGAAGGAAAAAACCATACATATAGTCTTGTCGTCGACCTGACCTCATATAAAGGCGAGACACCATTAGTCAGAGGTTCACGGAGTTTGTCAATCCCCTCTTCCTTTATCGGTTTCTCTCTAATTCTCTTATCTTCCGGTTATTATGATAAAAAAATTAAAAAATAAAAAGTTAAAAAAATAAATAAAACATCATATTTGGTAAAAAAAAAAAATATTAAAGATGAAAAAATTGATAGATTAACTTTCCTTCCAATTTACCAAAATTAATCACTCCAAAACCAAAAGAAAAGTAGACAGAAAGTTAATTATTTGTATTGAGATATATCTTATTTGTCTATATATCTTTTAATAAATACATATATATTTTTTTAAAAATTTTAAAAATAAACTTAAAAATTTTAAATTTAAATAAAACTTTAAATTTAAATTTTAAAAATATTTTTTTCATCTAAATTAAAGGTGAAAATTTTCGACTCAACACGATGAGACGACTCGAACTCGACACGAATTTTATGACACGAACTTAATTATAACTCTACACGAACTTAAAAATGACCTGACACGCAAAAAAGAAATATAAAAAACTCATATTCAGTTCAACCCGTAATAAGAAATATAAAAGGCTCATGTTCATTTCAACCCTTCAAATTCAAAATTAACACCATCAACTCATTTATTTAAAAATAAACATTTTCTCTATTTTCTCGTTTGTATAATAATACGAAATTAACACGAAACTAACATGTTTAACTAGTATTATAGACATAAAATATTAATTATTCGTAACTATTTATTAAGCACTGACATAATTATTATATAAAAAAATATTTTTAATTATTATTATTATTATTATATTTATTTAAGTTAATTTTTAGTTTATAGAAAAAATATTAACATGGATTCAATTAAGTGAAACTAGAATGTTAGCGTTAAATTTTTTATTCAAATTTTATGTGGATCAACACGAACACGACACGTAAATAAATAGATCAA
This sequence comes from Ilex paraguariensis, assembly GCA_963454935.2. Classification (NCBI taxonomy): domain Eukaryota; kingdom Viridiplantae; phylum Streptophyta; class Magnoliopsida; order Aquifoliales; family Aquifoliaceae; genus Ilex; species Ilex paraguariensis. The sequence continues at coordinate 591,233 of CAUOFW020001436.1, forward strand.
CTCGCAATTTAACATGACACAATTAATTAAACGAGTTGAGTTAGGTTTGATTAGTGTTCAACACAAACCCGTAATGATTCAACACGAATTTAACACGACACGACTCGATTGTCACTCATAATCTTATCTAGCACAAAAAAAAAATTAATCATTTTTATTTTTCATCCATCCTACTAAACACAAAGGAAGAAAAATGTATTATTTCTACTTCTCTTCAAGAAATGATAAAAAATGTAACCCTGCTACTTTCTATCCTTCTTACTTTCCGTCATTCCTACTAAAACGGACCATTAGCCTGTCTTTCAATTTAATATGGCGAAAATAATATCATCATCAATAATCAACCATTTCATCTACATTTATAATATCATTTAATTACATGCCTAGGTATTGTTGTAATCATAGTTAAATTTATTTACTAAATTACACAGTTAAAATCATGTATAGTCAATAACAACTAAATTACTAATACCAAAGCCATGTATAATCTAATTTATGGATAAACTGTTTTTTTATTTGCCAATTCAATAGGAAAACATCCAAAAGAGTCTAATTACCCTTTCTTCTTTGGCAGAACATCAATTTTTAGGTTTAATAAAGAAAATGTACATTTGAGTGTTAAATTTTGTTTTGATCAAAATATCTATAATAATAAAATAATGTAGATTTTAAATTTCTAAAGTTGAGAAAAAACAAGAACAGCTCAGATTAAATCTAACTTTATCTGAATGTCATAGTTCATCTAATTTTTTTCAATTGAATCTAATAGTCCACATTTCATGTCACCCAAATAAAATCCCACCCAAACCTTAACCATACCCCACACAGTACCCAACCACCACACACTATCCAACCCAACGGCTACGCTTTCTCTCCCAGACTCTTTCTTCCAGAAGATCAACTCAGACATACACACTCTCTCTCTTAGAAGACTCATCTCCTTTCACTCCTCTGTCATGGCTCAATACACCAGCGATCAACAAACATCCGACGACAGTTGAGCCCAAGTACCTCCCTCCTTTTCTCTCTGGCATTCTCTATTTCTCGACTCTCACCTCTTTCACACACATAACAACAACTTAACACACACACACACCAGTCGCATGTACACACCACGCCAACACACAAATATACGTACACACACATCGCACACAAACACACACAAACACAAAGCAAACACACACAATTTGATTAATTTCTAGGCTAACTTGGGTGTAAATTTGTAGGCACTATTTGATTAATTTGGCTATTAATTTCTACGAACTCCCGTAACTCTTCTCCTCACTCTCCCTCTGGCACTAGCTATAATTTTAAATTATATGTTAAAATTATATGTTGTTGATTTAATTTGATGAGGATGATTTTTTACCACTCAGTAGTGATGCATCTCCTCTCTCAGTTCATCAACATCGACTTCTCTCTCTACGCCGTTGTACAACCATCGCCACTACTAGCGCCTATTTTAATTTAAGGTCTTTCTTTCTCTCGTAGCCCCTTTCTTGATCCTCCCAGCCCACTGCATGCCAATTATTCGATAAATTACCAGGCTGATATGTTTGGTTTCAAAAAAATTTTTGAGCCCCTGTTTATGGTCAGTGATCATTGTATGTGCCCTTTTTGTTAAAAATTTTGAATTTTTGTGTGTTGATATGTGTTTAGGTCTCTCATACACACTCTACCACGTCACAACGCCACCATACACAACCTCTAGATATTTTTTGTCTCCTTCACTTTCTTCTCTTCATTCTCTCTATTTCCCACACACACACATGCACAAAACACACACGCGCACAGAAAATACATGTATACGCACAACTTTCATATTGTTGCAAAGTCAATACATTTTAGATTAGTCATTGATGTTTTGCATAAATTCACTATAAATCTTAGTCATTTTAGGTTTTATGCATAAGAACATAAATTGTTGGAAAATGGGTTGCAAAAAATTAAATGAATGGCAGGGTGAGGTGTGAATTAGGTCGCTCTCCTATGACGATTCGCTCCTTTTTATGAAAGAAGCAGAAGCTTCGCACAACAACTTTTTATATTGTCTAGAAACTTATAAAGTAGAGAGATAGTAGATATCAAATTATATATATATATATATATATATATTAGAAATTTGTATCTCCTCCCCTTATCCTACCCTTGGGCACGTGAGAGTCCCAATGTCTCACTTTAACTCAAAGGTTAGATAACACTAGCATATATATATAAATATATATATGCTCAAATATTTTTAGATATTTAGTCGATGTGGGATTGAGTTCTCTCATAAAAAACACTCTTTTAGTTAAAATATTCTGATAATCTCACTTATTTTAATAAAAGATACACTATATAAGTAAGTGGGCAATAGATAGAATATCACGCATTGTAAAAATGGCAATGCCTTTAGACCTTTAGACCTTTACTTAGTGTTTTAATGTTCCCATACTAGAATCAAAATGGATTTAGCCTTTAAATGATAATTATTTGAGGGTACGTAGAACCATATCACACACATGATATTCAAGGTGTCCTAAACTAAGCTTAAAAAACCAACACTTTTTCGGCCTTGTGCTTTATCCCAGTTTCTTGAGTGCTCTAGAGAATTAGCCCCAATTCTCATAGGAAGCGGCCGTCTTTTGCACTCATAAAGGTGAGTCTATTAAGGATGTTCTCGTAACTAAGATATCCCACCCAAAAAGAGCTATAGAGCTCATTAAGAGATATTGATATCATCCTCCAAATTTTCGTTATGAGATCACTTGTAGTTTACACCATAGGGATGGACAATGAATATAAAATTTCAACAATGATATAAATTTCATTGGTAAATGTTCCACATACCAAGTCACTCTATGATTCGTTTGTCCCATTAACCTAGTTCTTGGGATCTCTATTCCCTAGGTTGGGTATCCTTATATGTAACGTAATCAAATTTGGGCTTGAGTCCAATCCCCCTCGATATAA
>CAUOFW020001436.1:599187-628507 GCA_963454935.2 Ilex paraguariensis
GTTTATCTCACCCACATACTAACAACACACACACACAAGCAAATGCCCAAACACACACATAAATGTTTATTTTTCATGAAATAATATTTATTCCTCCTAGATATTTTAAGTGAATAAATATTAGACTTCTTGATAATTACTTATAGTAGGAGTGGTGATCTTATCTGGATTCTTCTTCAAAAAAGACAGCTTCAAAATCACCAAATGATAAAAAATCTATCTCGCGACTATGAATTTTCTTTACTATCATAGGCTTAGGGTTTTTTTAAATCATGGTGGTCTGATCTGGATTCATTTAAATCATTGTACTTATAATTTTCTTGATTTTACTTGGATGTCTCATCTTTTGTTATTCATCCATTTTTCACTGTTCACATGAGGATATTGTTCCCAAGCCTATGGCCTGTTAAGACTTGGAATCCTTAACTTCCTTCTAAGCCTATGAAATATAATTCACTCATATTTTGGTTGTTGTGGTTAAACAAGAGAAAATCATCATCGTATGTAGTGAATGTTCAATGTGACTTCCCAAAAAAATATGTTTAATGTGGCACTTTACTACAAGATTCATATCTAAAATAGTCAAGCTAAATTCCAGTTGTTTTATGATTAATTCAAATACCACTCAAACCCAACTGTTATGTGCACAATGGGAAATATTTAGTTCATACAATTTTTACTATGGACTTGACTTGTCAATAATTTGAATTGATAGTTTCTTAGTTTTTCTATTATCATTCGTAGCACGTAAGTTAAGTTTATAGGTAGCCCACACTCGCTTTGGTTTGATAACAAAGAACTCAATCGGTTCAACATTCGACCTTTCAGTGGATTGCTAGCTAGATGACTAATTTTGTCACTTAGTAGTTTTTAGCACACACTCTCAATTTCACACCCACACCCATACCCACCTCTGCGCACACTCACTCATTCTCTTTCTTCTCATGTTTACTTATCTTTGGATGTCACAATGGCAAAAAGGTCTCACCTGATGATGCTTCACTATTTTCTATTTATGTGCTAATTATTATCTTTTAATTTCCATAGTAGCAAAATAGGATACCATTAAAGTCCAATGCTTTATCCTTTTTAGGTATTTTCTGAAGTCCAAAGCTTTTTTTTTCTTAACTATCAATAGTTGCGAGTTGATGCGGATTGTTGCGATTTTGATTTCGTAATTTTAGAGAGAATTTGATGTTAATTTGTTTGGAAATTAATTAATTTTGATTCGAATTTTTTGTTGAGAATTATTTAATTTGGATGAGATCAATTGCAACAATCTTTAGTCATCATAACACAAATTTTGACTAATATTTTGATTCAGTTTCATCATGGTTTGTACCTATTTGTATTTGCAGGCCAGCACCCTCTGAAAAGAATATAGGTATTCCCACATTGAAAAACATTCTTGAAAAAAATAAACTGTGGTGTTGTTGTAGGTCTTTTTACAAATTGTTTTTTTTTTTTGATGGTTTTGGATTTGAATTCATCATCTATATTTGTCTATCAAATTCATATAACATTCTAATTTTTAGAATTGCAAACTCTGACTATTTAAATGATTGAAAGGAGTTGATTTGTTTGCTTATGATTATAAATTTCAATATAGTTACATGGTGCTTGTTGAGCAGAGTGTTGTTTGTTTATTGTGGGAGCAGGTGGCAAGAGAAATGATAGAGCTAATGCTATACGATTGAAGCATTCGGGCACAAAGTATCGTCGAATGAGAAAGATAGTAATGGATTGATTTTTATTTTTCTAGACCATCATTAATGGTATGATTAAATGTGTCTAATATTTGACACAGTAATGGTTATTTGATTAGCACATGATCATAGTTTGGTTATTAAGAGAGAATTAGTGACAATGGATTTCAATTTTTTGGTGTGGGAGTATAGCACACATTGTAAAACTGTGCTTTGATGATAAGGTGCGATTTGTTGAATTTGGTCTTTATTTTAAACTGTGCTTTAAACTTTCTTCACTCATAAATTTGACCCTTGGTTGGCTTAATTTTAGTAGGTTGTGTTATGCATTACCATCAGAGCTATTCATTTTGATAATTGCCATTTTGCTTCACTTTTTTTTTTAATTTTAGTTGGTGTGGGATTAAAAGTTGGAATGTTCGATGTGAATTNTATTTTGCTTCACTTTTTTTTTTTTTAATTTTAGTTGGTGTGGGATTAAAAGTTGGAATGTTCGATGTGAATTGGGTATATGGATATGTGGGTGAATGCTTTTTTTTTTTTCTTTGGGATTTTTTTGTCGTGTTGAAATCAATAAGGGCAAATATATGGTAAATTAATTGTGTTTTCTGTTTACTAACTCTTACATCTTTATTATCATGTATGGTACTATGAAATATATATTTATAGTTTTATGTTGGTTGCATTCCAAATTACCTAAGCTTTGGATGTAATGGATCAAAGTACATTTTTCCAATGTATAATCAGTAGGGTTCCTAGAAGTGATTAAGCACCATTATTGTGAAGAAGCATTTGTGATTAATTTCAGTCCGAGGGTTGTTGGTGTGCTCTCTTTTTTTTCGAACTGTTTGGTGTGGTCACTTGAGAGGATTTTTTTTAATAAGAAATAAGTCTCTTTTAAAGTTGTGGGTTACAAATTGTAAACCCCCACACTCTTATCTTTATATAGTAAGTAATTATTTTTGAAATGCTAATATAGGTGATGAGGTATACATGAACCCTATAGATTTTAATAGTATGAATAAATACTAAGGAGACAAATTAATGGTGAAATTTAATTTTTGGAGGTGTTTAAGGTTGATAAGGGTAACTAAGTAAAAATATAAATTTTTTTAGGTCAAAATAATATTATCATTGAACCTGGAAGATCTGAAAAACTTGGAATAACCTTTTAGCACATATAGCAGTTCAGAAGAATAAAATAGTAATTTTCATGTTTCAAGTGTAAATTTATTTTAGTTTTGAGATAACTCATAAAAATAAATATTTTTAGGTTAAAATAACATTACAAATGAATCCGGAACGTCGAAAAATCTTAGAGTAGTCATATGGATCAAATAGGAGATTCTTAGTGGCAAAATCGTAATTTTTGAGAAAACCAAATCAGCCTGTGAACCATAAAAATCGGGGCTGCTGTGTTTAAAAACTCATTTACTCCCATTCTTTTCATTCCACTCTCACCCCACACCACTTGGAACTTTAGGGAAAGATGAAGGAAGGAAGAAAAAGAAAGAAGGAGATCACTAAAGCTTGAGTTCTTACTTGAAATTTTGATTCAAGTAGGGGTTTTCTTCCCATTCTCTTACATTGAGGCAAGGGTTATGCATATATGTTTTCTTTGACTCTACATCATATTAATATGCTATGAAATCNGGGGGTCCTTTTTAATCCGTTGATCATCCATCAACCGGTGAAAGTACCCATGAATGTCGCATAAACCGACACCACGACATTGGGATCATAGACAACACAGCATTTGGACAGAGTCTCCCTTGTATCGGACACTCCCAAACGTATAACCTATGTACATTTCAATCACTTGATCATTCCAAGGTCCAATATACATCAATTTGTTCTTAATATTACTCCATTTATATGCTTTGAACAAAAGGACTTAAGGTCCAAAAGGATTGACNTCATCAAAATTTTTTTCTCATATTCAAAACCCTAGATTTCAAGAGAAGTGAGTTTTTCTCTTGATTNCTTCCCATGCATAATACAATGTAATGTACAATTTTAATTTCAATGTCATGTTCATCATATCATGAGTGTAGCATAACATACACCATTTTCATAATGTCAATTATATCATAAGAATATAATTACATTCAACAATCTCCACCAAGCATGTTATAACATTTTTAATGAAACAAACATGCTACATCAACATAGCAATTTAATNTTTGTTAATTTTTTTTAAATTGTTCAATTGTGAAATAAATGAGAATTTTGATGTGAAAAATTGGGAATTTTATAGAATTGAGTGTATTTGAGAAATTGTTGGTGATTGTATCTCATGAAGGTGTTTGGATGACCATAGGTGGCCATTGACCGGGTATCGTAGAATGGGTAGATGTGTGTGGTTCTTACTCCGTATGAATTTAAACTTTTCCTACAACTCATAGTGGAGATGGTGCCTTACGAGAACCAAACCACTATTAGCTCACGGGTGCCGTGTCAAATGATTAGTATACTATGCCTGTGTCGAATTCGTTATTGCCGGTGCATTGGTATGGGACAATGCATCGGTAGGCGCCCTTCCCAAAGTTGATATCCTTGCGAGGAATTGTGTGTGTGTGGGTCAGGATATTCGCTGTGTTTATTTATGCGATTATCTTACATCAGACTTGAGATACATTGTGATTATTGTTTATTGTGTTATCTTTTGGATATGATTATTTTAGAAATTTTTGTGCAAATGATTACTCTTTGGAATGGTTATTTATGGTGGGATTGACTTTACTCTTGTATTTAATTATTGTTAATGTATAAACTTGATATCTTTTATCTTTCAAAAATTACGAATGCTATTTGTGAAATGAGACAGACCGATTTTTTTTACGTTTTTCAAATCTTGTTAGAGTTTGAGAAAATTTTCCTACAGAACTTAGTGCTCACCCCTTACCAATAAATGTTTTTTTTTAGATTTCGTGCTAGAAGAAGATCTCGGAGTTGACGAGCTGGGAAATTGGGAGATTCCACCAAAGGGGAACCTAGATCCCGAGGTGGACATCTAGAGCTATAGTTTAATTTTGTACTAGATTAGGGAATTTATTTACGATCATGTACAATCTAATATTTTGTTTATTCCGCTACTAAGTTTGAGTGTAATTCTTTTGGAATGTAATTGCTATAGTTTGACCTATTTTTTTGGGATGATATTGTGGATATTACATATAGTGAATGAAATTTTATTATTTGATGGGTAAATGGACCCAGTGTGGTCAATATTTATTCATACATGGATCCGGTGTGGTCAATGTAGTATAATTGCACGGGTTGTATTTTGGATAGAGTTCCCCGTACAAAAGAGATTTTATCCGAATTTTGTTAAATTAAGGACCCCCCGATTTTGGGGCGTTACACAAATATCTTTAATATATTGTTGTGATGCCCTCAAAATTAGGGGTCCTTTTTAATCCGTTGATCATCCATCAACCGGTGAAAGTACCCATGAATGTCGCATAAACCGACACCACGACATTGGGATCATAGACAACACAGCATTTGGACAGAGTCTCCCTTGTATCGGACACTCCCAAACGTATAACCTATGTACATTTCAATCACTTGATCATTCCAAGGTCCAATATACATCAATTTGTTCTTAATATTACTCCATTTATATGCTTTGAACAAAAGGACTTAAGGTCCAAAAGGATTGACATCATTACTTTAAATTTCTGAAAATTTAAGAGGACCTACTGGTAGATAATCAATGTTCTACCGATAGAAAAGCTTTCTGAAATTCTTCTACCGGTACGTAAACACCGTTCTACCGGTAGATAATCAATGTTTTACCAATAGAAGAGTCCAATTTGCCCCCAATTCAATCCCTTTTCAATTTTAACTCATCCAATCACATACAACCTCAACCCAAACTCATATAACATTATTTTTTTACACAAAATACAGTTCATATGAGTTCGTTTTACAATTTTTTTATACAATATTACATATTCAAAAACTAATTACACACTTGTTTTACAAACTTGTAATTTAAATTCATAACTCGGCTTTCTTTATCAATGAGGGCCCAAGTCAGAGCCATCCACTGGCGCTTTTCCCGCACCTAAAATGTTGTCCCCATAAATGGTGAGTCACGTTCATAGGATATCTCCTAAAGAGGCTACTCCCCAAACTAGATGCATATGAAATGCTCACATGCAATTTAAAAATTAACAAATAATCTATTTAAGAATATACAATTCATAATATAATTCTTTATTTTATGTTATGTTATGAGATGAGACTCACACATGCAATGTAACCCGAGTCTTCACCGGTTCCTATAACGCATGTAATACCATGTATATGAATTCGGGTATTCCAAGCCCCCTCCATTGATGTTACATATCCAATGACCATTATAAATCCCCGAGTCTAGGGTGGGTATTTATGAACTTCCACCAATGGATACCCAACCAACATGATATTTATGGACTTCGACCAACTGTTCCGCATACGTCGACAAACTTTATGGAATCAATACCAATGGAGTGTGTATCCAAATCACTGGGTCTTGCACCCGAGGGATAATCTAGTCCTTCTTTCTAACTCCGACCCTATTTTCAATGCAAACCCGTCTGACTCAGTCGAACCTTGGTCCAATTTTTTTGAGCCCACACATCATCCACCAATAAATGGTGTTTCATCAAACCATGCACACACCTACACCCATGTCACATGCCCATGGATGTAATGCTTCCCATGCATAATACAATGTAATGTACAATTTTAATTTCAATGTCATGTTCATCATATCATGAGTGTAGCATAACATACACCATTTTCATAATGTCAATTATATCATAAGAATATAATTACATTCAACAATCTCCACCAAGCATGTTATAACATTTTTAATGAAACAAACATGCTACATCAACATAGCAATTTAATCAAACACCATCAAGACATAAATGTAAACACATAGCATACCCAATCAAAACATTTCTCATGAAATTATCAAAACAACAATTTCTCCCAAAAAACCCATTCATACCAAAATTGATTTTATACATTCTTATATTATTTCTCATACTTTAGTTATACTTGAAATATATTTAGACAAGAGATTTTATCTCAAGTCATGCTACCCATTTCATATGAAACCCTAAGTTGAAAATAAACCTAGTTAAGAGAAGAACCCTACCACTTAAAGCATGATATAAGTGGTAGAAAACTCTCAATAACCCAAATCAAGCTTCAACTTTTGATATTCAAAAATTTCGTCTTTGAGATTTCATCAAAATCCTTGATTGTTGGTACGTAGACGTAGTCCTTGTTGAGTAGATGAACTTTAGTTCTTGGTCTGAAGGATTCCAACCAAAGGTTTGCTCTAGATCATAAAGAGAAGATGAAGAATCCCTTAATTTTTCCTCTCTTTCCTTCCCTTCTCTTTCCCAAAATTTCAAGGTCGAGAAACGAGAGAAAAAATTGATTTTTCCCCTTTTTATATTCCCCGTATACTTGGCTCTTGTTGCGCCACACGTCCGCCTTTTTCAGGTCCGATTTTGTCCCAAATTAATTAAACCTCGTCCTGTTTTATGTTCAATATATTTTATTTGAATTAAATTTAAATTATTTTCAAGCTTAGCAATTTATTTCTTAGTCGCGTTTATTTTGATCACACAACATCGATCATCTCGTAAAACATGAAAAATTTGACTATCTCGAAATTCAACAAAAAATTAAATGGGTGACTAGATTTTGTGAGATGAATTCAATGATAAAGTCCATTTCATTATCTAAGTTATAGAAAAATTCATGTTTTCAACCAGTACCGTACGGCTAATTACCGTTTTGTCATTTTTCATAAAAATTCAAAATTTTCCTAAGTTTTACAATTGTTGACGAGAATTGGGGGAAAGTTTGATTTAATTTGTGAATATGGAATCTATCGATTTTGTTGTTGCGACCTTTACGTTTGATTTTAGCTATAGTAAATTATTATTTGTTGTGCAATTTTGGTATTTAAAGTAACTTAATACTAAAATTGGATAACTCTTTATTTAACAAATCTTAATGTGGAGCTATTTTAGGTGATGTTATACTTTTGGATAAAATTATTTAATTAGTTATAAATTTGATCATACAAGTGTTGATAGCATACAAAAGACTATGGAAGCGGAGTTTAAACAGCCATAGAATTTTATTTTTTTTGTCAATCTCCTAGGGAAAATTAATACATGATTTCATGGGGAAATAAGTTTCATTTGACGTTAATGACTTGAAATTAGTTGTTTATATAGTTTTTTCCAATATGCATATAAAATACAACTTCCCTAAAAACAATTTTTGTTGCATGAGTTACATGTGTTCGGCTTTTGTTATTATGCTATAAATTTTATTTTGGAATGGATTTGCATAGTGACTAAAATGTGATGCATATAAACAAGTTGTTTATATAGGTTTTTCCAAGATGCATATAACTATAATTTCCCTAAAAATAGTTTTTGTTGCGTGAGTAACATGTGCCTGACTATTGCTTTTATGCAATAAATGTTATTTTGGAATGGATTATGCAGTGACTAAAATAGGATGTTGTCTTTGAGTTAGATTGAGTAATTTATTCTTGAGATTGATTATGCAATGGTTTATGTTGGACAGTAATGCAATTGATGTTACTCTAAACAGGTTAAGATTTCTATGAGTTCCTATTTTTAGAGGTCCAAAGAAGACAATTGTGTGTGTGCAATTTGCACGTGTTTTGTTCATTCCATTTTAGTATGGTGAACTAATTACATATGATTATGAGGATATATTTGGTTTGATATATATTTATGGTTGTTTTGGTCGTTGGGTATGAATTGTTGATTTTAAGGAAAATAGAATTGAATTATGGTGGTACGGGGGTAGTATGATGATTGTTATGTATAATTGTAAGTTCTGTAGACAAGTTGATATTTTCATGAATTCCTATTTTAAGAAAATTTTGTTGAAATGTTTGAAAAATAGTGGGGATTAGATTGATTTTCAACTTTTTAAATAATGCAAATGAATTAAAATTATTACAAATTGATGATTTGATTTAAATTTTTAAGTGTCTTTAGGCAAAGTAATATTCTTTNACATTCAACAATCTCCACCAAGCATGTTATAACATTTTTAATGAAACAAACATGCTACATCAACATAGCAATTTAATCAAACACCATCAAGACATAAATGTAAACACATAGCATACCCAATCAAAACATTTCTCATGAAATTATCAAAACAACAATTTCTCCCAAAAAACCCATTCATGCCAAAATTGATTTTATACATTCTTATATTATTTCTCATACTTTAGTTATACTTGAAATATATTTAGACAAGAGATTTTATCTCAAGTCATGCTACCCATTTCATATGAAACCCTAAGTTGAAAATAAACCTAGTTAAGAGAAGAACCCTACCACTTAAAGCATGATATAAGTGGTAGAAAACTCTCAATAACCCAAATCAAGCTTCAACTTTTGATATTCAAAAATTTCGTCTTTGAGATTTCATCAAAATCCTTGATTGTTGNGAAGCATGATATAAGTGGTAGAAAACTCTCAATAACCCAAATCAAGCTTTAACTTTTGATATTCAAAAATTTCGTCTTTGAGATTTCATCAAAATCCTTGATTGTTGGTACGTAGACGTAGTCCTTGTTGAGTAGATGAACTTTAGTTCTTGGTCTGAAGGATTCCAACCAAAGGTTTGCTCTAGATCATAAAGAGAAGATGAAGAATCACTTGATTTTTCCTCTCTTTCCTTCCCTTCTCTTTCCCAAAATTTCAAGGTCGAGAAACGAGAGAAAAAACTGATTTTTCCCCTTTTTATATTCCCCGTATACTTGGCTCTTGTTGCGCCACACGTCCGCCTTTTCCAGGTCCGATTTTGTCCCAAATTAATTAAACCTCGTCCTGTTTTATGTTCAATATATNCCTTAATTTTTCCTCTCTTTCCTTCCCTTCTCTTTCCCAAAATTTCAAGGTCGAGAAACGAGAGAAAAAATTGATTTTTCCCCTTTTTATATTCCCCGTATACTTGGCTCTTGTTGCGCCACACGTCCGCCTTTTTCAGGTCCGATTTTGTCCCAAATTAATTAAACCTCGTCCTGTTTTATGTTCAATATATTTTATTTGAATTAAATTTAAATTATTTTCAAGCTTAGCAATTTATTTCTTAGTCGCGTTTATTTTGATCACACAACATCGATCATCTCGTAAAACATGAAAAATTTGACTATCTCGAAATTCAACAAAAAATTAAATGGGTGACTAGATTTTGTGAGATGAATTCAATGATAAAGTNCCAAGCTTCGCAATTTATTACTTAGTCGCGTTTATTTTGATCACACAACATCGATCATCTCGTAAAACATGAAAAATTTGACTATCTCGAAATTCAACAAAAAATTAAATGGGTGACTAGATTTTGTGAGATGAATTCAATGATAAAGTCCATTTCATTATCTAAGTTATAGAAAAATTCATGTTTTCAACCAGTACCGTACGGCTAATTACCGTTTTGTCATTTTTCATAAAAATTCAAAATTTTCCTAAGTTTTACAATTGTTGACGAGAATNGACTAGATTTTGTGAGATGAATTCAATGATAAAGTCCATTTCATTATCTAAGTTATAGAAAAATTCAGGTTTTCAACCCGTACCGTAATGGCTAATTACTGTTTTGTCATTTTTCATAAAAATTCAAAATTTTCCTAAGTTTTACAATTGTTGACGAGAATTGGGGGAAAGTTTGATTTAATTTGTGAATATGGAATCTATCGATTTTGTTGTTGCGACCTTTACGTTTGATTTTAGCTATAGTAAATTATTATTTGTTGTGCAATTTTGGTATTTAAAGTAATTTAATACTAAAATTGGATAACTCTTTATTTAACAAATCTTAATGTGGAGCTATTTTAGGTGATGTTATACTTTTGGATAAAATTATTTAATTAGTTATAAATTTGANCGATTTTGTTGTTGCGACCTTTACGTTTGATTTTAGCTATAGTAAATTATTATTTGTTGTGCAATTTTGGTATTTAAAGTAACTTAATACTAAAATTGGATAACTCTTTATTTAACAAATCTTAATGTGGAGCTATTTTAGGTGATGTTATACTTTTGGATAAAATTATTTAATTAGTTATAAATTTGATCATACAAGTGTTGATAGCGTACAAAAGACTATGGAAGCGGAGTTTAAACAGCCATAGAATTTTATTTTTTTTGTCAATCTCCTAGGGAAAATTAATACATGATTTCATGGGGAAATAAGTTTCATTTGACGTTAATGACTTGAAATTAGTTGTTCATATAGTTTTTTCCAATATGCATATAAAATACAACTTCCCTAAAAACAATTTTTGTTGCATGAGTTACATGTGTTCGGCTTTTGTTATTATGCTATAAATTTTATTTTGGAATGGATTTGCATAGTGACTAAAATGTGATGCATATAAACAAGTTGTTTATATAGGTTTTTCCAAGATGCATATAACTATAATTTCCCTAAAAATAGTTTTTGTTGCGTGAGTAACATGTGCCTGACTATTGCTTTTATGCAATAAATGTTATTTTGGAATGGATTATGCAGTGACTAAAATAGGATGTTGTCTTTGAGTTAGATTGAGTAATTTATTCTTGAGATTGATTATGCAATGGTTTATGTTGANACTAAAATATGATGTTGTCTTTGAGTTAGATTGAGTAATTTATTCTTGAGATTGATTATGCAATGGTTTATGTTGAACAGTAATGCAATTGATGTTACTCTAAACAGGTTAAGATTTCCCTGAGTTCCTATTTTTAGAGGACATTTTGCAATAATTTTTTTAAAAAATAGCGTTTGTTACATTGATTTCAATTTCTATAATTAAAATAAATTAAGAAAAAATTATTTCAATTTGAATGATTTTTTTAAGAAGCAAAGTGTGCTTAAGCACGAGTTATTACTAAAATATAATGTTAAAGTCCTTCATCCCATTCACACAATTGAAGGCCAAAGAAGACAATTGTGTGTGTGCAATTTGCACATGTTTTGTTCATTCCATTTTAGTATGGTGAACTAATTACATATGATTATGAGGATATATTTGGTTTGATATATATTTATGGTTGTTTTGGTCGTTGGGTATGAAATGTTGATTTTAAGGAAAATAGAATTGAATTATGGTGGTACGGGGGTAGTATGATGATTGTTATGTATAATTGTAAGTTCTGTAGACAAGTTGATATTTTCATGAATTCCTATTTTAAGAAAATTTTGTTGAAATGTTTGAAAAATAGTGGGGATTAGATTGATTTTCAACTTTTTAAATAATGCAAATGAATTAAAATTATTACAAATTGATGATTTGATTTAAATTTTTAAGTGTCTTTAGGCAAAGTAATATTCTTTGAGTTTTAATTTAATTTTTCGTTATCACATACCTTCAAGCATATGTAATTACTAGTATATATATATATATATATATACATATATATATATATATATGTTCGTCTATAGTACTGAAAATGCTTTTTGGGTACTATATCCCTAAATGAATACAGACCATTGATCCATAACGAATGAGTTACAACCGTTGATGAGACAAAACAACATTATTTTAGCTTTTACTGGTTACCCACTCAGTGGTAAATGGGATAAAGGATGAAGACAATTTCATAAAATAAAAAAAAATTAAAAAACAAAGATAAAGACGGGTAAAGAAGAAGATGAGTTGCATAGTTCATTCTCACATTTTTTGATCCCTATGGAACCATTTAAGAGAGCATAAATTAATTAGTAGGTTGATATTGAGGTAATATTATCTTTAAACAAACAAATACACTTAAAACACATCTTTTTGGATGCACTAATCTCATATACGTTGTTAACACTTTTAGAATTGTTGGAATGAGGGTTATCACTTTATGGGTGTGGTTATCACGTTTTGGGGTTTAGTTAGCACATTTTTGGGGTTACATTACCACTTTTTCGGGTTTAGTTAGAACGTTTTGGAGTTAGGTTAGCATGTGTTTAGATATATTTTATCACTCTCTGAGATGTGAGTTACCAATTTTTGGATGTGGCTACCATGATTTGGGGTGACATTACCACTTTTGTGGGTTGGATTAGCACGTTTTGAGGTTGGATTAGCACGTTCTAGGTGAGTTTTACCACTCCATTGAACGAGGTTACCATCATTAGGGTGACTTTACATTATTTTGAATCAATCATGTTTTATCATGACCGATCTTGTCATAATCAGGACCAGTTAAATAATCGATCTTGTGTTACAATCAACAAGATCGGTTTTGTTGTGATCTTAGCAGCATCACGACCAGTCTAAATGTAAAATCAAAATTTTGATAATTATCATCTAATCCCGCGCTGGACAGACATATTTTCAATCAAACCCCAAACAATCTTTGTACATACAATTCAATAAAAATTAGAGCTGATTAAATTCTTTTTTACATATTAAAATTCGAGCCGATTAAAATTCATTTTCTACAAATATTTGAGACGATTGAGCTGATTAAATTTTCTTTTTTTACGAATTTTATGTCTATTAACATGAAATTGAGTGTTAATTTGATTAATTGAATATTAATTGAATGAATTCGTATGTTACTTAGGTATTGATTTGATAAATTAAATCTTTATTGGATTGATGAATTGAGTTTTAATTGGATGAATTTGAAGTTAAATTGGATGAATTGAATGGTAATTTGACGTTAATTTGATGAATTGTGTGTTAATATGATGAAATTAAATATTAATTTGATGAATTTAATGTTTTAACTAATTGAATTTCAATGTCAAATTTCTTTTTTGAGCAAAAATGTTAATTTAATGAATCGAATATTTATTAGATGAATTAAATGTTAATTTGGTGTTAATCTAATAAATTGAATGTTTATTGAATGAATTAAATGTTAATTTGACAAATTAAATGCTAATTGAATGATATTTAATATTACTTTGATAAGTTCACTGTTAATTGGAAGAATTTGGAGCTTAATGTGATACTGATTTTTCTGAATTGCATGTTAATTGGATACTTTATAGATAAAATTAAAAATTTGATATTTTAGATATCAATTTGACAAAATGTCTATATATTAGGGATAAAAGTGTTATTAAACAATTAGGAAATTAAGATCGGTAATATTTGGCATGACCAATCTTTGTTTGACATTATCGATCCTAATTTGACAATTTTACCCTATTTACAATTTTATCTCTAAAGTATGGACGTTTTATTAATTGGATCCCTAAAGTATGAATTTTGTAAAAAAAAAAAAATTTGAACTTAAAAATAAAACTTGCATTACGAAATCGAAACATAATTGCAATCATTAGATAGAGCTTTGATGTACAAATGTCACACACATAAATTTTTTATTTTTTTTGATATGATATCGAAAAAACTAAATGGCGGAACAAATCCATATGTGTCCCCCCTCCAACGTGTATTTTAAATTATCACACCACTAGCCTAACTTACCTGCCATTATAATGAAATCATTAACAAAAATCTACCGGATCCATCCAACCAATTAAAAATATTTTTGGACAAAAATTTTCACCAACTAAACGATTCTTCAATTAAAAATACCATCACCCACATATTATTGAAAATAAAATAAAAAAATATGATTCACATCTAACTCTACGAAATAAAAAATATGCATAACTATAACAAATTTAGTACATTAGGGGTGATTTATACATTTTTGGATTGTGGTGGATTTTTTTTTTTTAAAAGATTAGACTTAATTTAATGATTGTGTTTTTTTTTATAAAATGTGACATATTTATGTTTTTATTTTAATATTGTCCATGTTCCGCCTCTTCACATTTATAAATGCCACCTTCCTCGTCCTTTTTTGTTTTTCACTTTTTTATGGTTGGTAATTGAACTTTATTTTTTGGGTAAATTATAATTGGACTTTCTGAAATTTGTCACTTAATTAGATAGACCCCTCAAGTATACGAAATTACACATAGACCCCATGTCATTGACGTTCAGCTCACGGGGAAAACGGAAAGTGGCAAATGACAAAAAATTCCAAGATATTTTCTGGAACTGCTGCCTTTACTGAAAGACCCTTATTGCTTCACACCACAAAATAGTCAGAGAACAAAAGGCAGGAGAATCCTTAGTATCCCGCTCTTCTCTCTCTCTCTCACATTAGATTTTCATCCTCATCCGAAGATCATGAGTTCATCACTGTGAACAAAATAGATAGTGAAGTTGAGAGTGAAGCCTACATCGTGGTGAAGGTGCGTACAATAGGTTGATGTTTTAGTAAGCTGAATGATCATGTTTTTTTGTGTTTTCCTAGTTTATTAATTTTTCTGTGTTTATGTGGTCCAAATTTTGTTATGGTTTTTTTTTTTTTTTTTGTGTTTATGTGATGTTATTTCGTTATGATTTTTTTTTGTGTTTTTCTTGTGTCTTCGTTTTTCTGTGCTTATATGATCCTGATCTTGTTATGGTTTGTTGTTTTTCTGTATTTTTATGGGTTATGTGTTTTCTATTTTTAGGTATTGCCACACATTCACAGTGGACACACACCACAGCATATTATGTTTATAGTTATTGCCATACATTCACAGTAATAAACTGTTTTTAGGTATTACCACACACTCACAGTTTATGTTTTACTTATAGGATGCAGAGTGTTTACGTCCATGATCTGACAGTTTATTAATTAGCGAATGAGTTCATTGTGAAGAACATTGATCCGGATAAGTATTGCTACTTTGATATGTTAAATGATGTCTGTGAAGTAGCTTTGAAAGATATTCCTTCAAACGTCAACAGTTCCATATCACTAAGTTGTGGAATTCATGTGTCAATGGAAAAAATACATGTAAAAGAAGATGTTGATGTGGTGAAAATGTTCCAGTTGAACAACAAGAGCACTGTGATTCATGTCTATATTGATGGTGTTCAATTGAGTCAACCATTGGCAGATTTAGATGTTAAGCAACAGATATTAAGCAACAGATTTGGAGGTTATCAACACGTTTCTGGAACTGTTCATGTCTGCTGATTTTTGTTCTCCTTCAGCTAAATTCTCTAGGCAGGAGTCTTTCAGTATTCTCTTTCTTACTCAACAGGACTTCTATTTTAATTGGGGAATATCATCACAGCAACATTCAGCTGGTCTTATCCAGCAGTCTGTTTTTCTTATCAACTGGACTTTAAGAGTCAGCAAAGGAGTGCAGTTATCATTATTAACTGAACTCTTTTGAATTCTCAGGCAATAAGACTTTGATGATTTGAGGAGACTTTTTAACTTGGGGAATTTATCACTCACCAGATTTAAGAATTTCAAGCTATTTAGGAGTCTTAAGAATTTAATTAATTTCCTTTCTTTATTTTAAACTGCATTATGATGTAATTGCATGCATTCTTTTAGATTTTATTTATTTTACTCATAATGTATTAGATGGATATTGATGTAAGGTACAAACGTCCCCTCGCTAGATTTAATTTCTTTTGAAAATTAATAAATTTTCTCATATAGTCGAGGTTCCTTAAAAAAAAAAAATTGCTTAGCATGCTTACCAAGACAGTAAAAATTGCATTTGGGGTGGCACCATTTCTAGGAAATTGATATCCACCATTTGGCAATAAGGGTCTCAACAAAGAAAATGGTAGTTTGGAGATAATGAATATATAATATGTTGGCACAATGCATTTTTTAACAGCCTCTAATGGAAACAAACGGCAATGGGTTTAACTGATACTCGCGCACAAACTTGAAGGGTGTGTGTGGAATTTCTTCTATCGAAGGAGGTCTGTCTGATTAAGTGACAAACTTGAGAGGGTCCGTGTGTAATTTACCCTTATTTTTTTGCTAAAATTTGTTTTGGTATATGGGAATTTGAAGGTTAGTATTTGGCTTAATAACAATTGTCTTCGACATTAAATTTTAAGGTTGTGGGTTCGAATCTCGTTGTTTCCCTCCTCTATAGTAATATCTGACAACAAAAATAACATAAATTAAGCTAATTAAAAAAAAGCCTTTGAGAATTTGTGTATGGGTAAAAATTTTTAAAAAAAAAATAGAATCACAAAGAATGTGACCTTTGAGACCTCATGGAGTGTGGATCCTGGCCTACGACCCCAATGTAGGGGTGTCAACGGTGTAACAGATTCATATCAGCTCTAATTCAGTGCGTGTAAAAAATTATTCAACATGTATATAATTTGTTTAATTAAACGAGTGAAAATTTGCAAATTAAACACGATTCGTTTATTAAACTAGTTATCAAACAAACTCGTTTAACCCATTTAATTTTTTATTATTATAATAAAAAATAATTATTAGAATTTTTTACTAATCTAATTATTAAATTGCATATATAATTCTGAGTAAAATAAACATGAGTATTTATTAATTTATTATTATATTAATTTTATTTAAGTAGATAAACGAGTTGACATATCTCATTCGAACAAAACCTATTTATTAAATGTGTTTAGCAGGTCTATCAATTTACCACCCGCACCCATTAAAACCTCACCCATACTCACTTAACTCTATGTAAATTCATATTGATTAATCATACCGTATCGCATTTTGAGACGCCTATGCCTATGGTACTCTAAACATTTGCAAGCTTCATATTTTGTTCAAAATAGTCTCTTTGCTTTTTTTGTTCTTTTGGCAGAAAAGTCTCTTTACGTCGACACCCCAACAATAATATATAGGAAAATTTTCATTCCCACTCTCTATAATTATATCTAAATTTAATGACAATCCGTCTCAATTCTGAAATTTTACTAAGGTCCCTTTTGGTTTATACTCCCGAATCATGGATACTTCTAACAATAACTTACGTCTCTAACAGTAGATATAGTGTACGATTTGACTACCTATTCTTTAAAAATGTCAAAATTACCCTATGTTATGTTAATAAACTACAATGTCTTGGGTCCGCACTTTATGAAGTTTAATTTTTAATTTTTAATTTTTTGGATAAGTATGATGATATATTTATATCTAATGAAATTATTTTCTACACAAAAATAAAATCATTCAACATAATAAGGTCAAACAAAAATGCATACAAACAAAACAGAAACAAATTTTTTTTTTTAATCTTATAAATGTTTATCATTTTGAAAGCATTGTATGATAACTTTATAATTAACACCGAGAATATATATAATAAAACAGCTAGGTGTTTGAAATTTTTTCATACATATTTCTCCCCCCCCTAAAAAAAAAAATTATTCCATCATCTATTTCTATCATGTATTTAATCATTTAATATTTAATTAATTTGTAATTTAACATAATTTTTGTTTCAGACATTATCCATACATGATAACATACATAATTTGCGAAAATTTGTCAGATTATGCATTTTTGTTGATATTTTTTAAAAAATAATTGGTAAAAATAAATTTTAAATGATATAATCAAATAAATGAAGGAAATAAAAATTCTTATTTAATATAATGAAATCAATTTTTTGGACCCTCAAATTTTATGTTTCATCGTGCCTTTAGGCACAAGTGATGACTAATGTATATATATTAGTCATCATTTAAATTTAGACCTAACTGTGGTGTAAATAAAATTTTCTCTAATATATATTCCATTACAATATTATTCCTCATATGGTCCCCAAATTATTGGCTCTTCCGACTACTTTAACGAAAAAGAACACATTCGTCGTTACGTAAGTTTATAACATATAACACTATACAAAGTGTCTCATTTATATTCAGTTCTAAAAAATACAAATAATATATTGGCCCAAAATCTTATAATTCAAACAAAATAGCAAGTGGGTTCTTGACTTGTAACCTGAATCATATTTGCGTTTCTTGTTTAAGATCAATAATCTATGTTTTGGAGGTAGAACTTGAAAAACGTTAGTCATTTTATTTTTGGGTAAATTTCTCTCAAACCGCCTCTAATTTTTAAAATACTAGTTATTGCATACGTACGTTATATGTGAACTACTTTGATTTATAATTTTAGTTTTTATTTTTATTTTTTTCAAATTATCACTAAAATGATGATTCACATGTGTAGATCTTACCAGTGTGTCAAATTAATCTTGATCTTTTCATGAATAGATCGGTTCATTTGCAAGTTTATGTGTAATAAATTTCTAAAGAGAAAGGAGATGAAAACCATTAAAAACTTGTGACAATCAACTTCAAATATTGTATTTGGTATACCATAATCCTTTTTTGGTAGTAACTATATAGTATCTCAACCGGTACATGTCAATTTTAAAAGCTCAACATTGTCTAAGACACACCAAGGATTTAACTTACAATGCTTGCAGAGGACATCACGCAAAAAATATCCCATGCAAGTGTTGATTATGTCATATCAATTGTTTAGTTCTTTAGGCATCTAATTAGGTAAACTTATTCTAGAACTACAGATCTCTAAATTGTTGGCTTATAAAGACATATTCTAAAATGGCTTATAAAGACATTCTAAAATTGTGCATGGGTTTTCAGTGTCGTCATCATTGTTTTAGTAACACTATTGTTTTAGGCACTACTAAAGAATATATTCAGAGAAATATGGTGCTTCAGTATCATATGAGCCATTACGTTCCTATCGTATCTTAAAGGATATACAATCCAACTGCTCTATATTCTGTTTGCTCTAGGGACAATGAAGAGAAGAATAAGTACAAGCTTAAATAGGAGTTCTTTTTGCAAACAATTCTTGTCAGTTCACTTGTATCCTTTTAACACTCCCAATTACCAAAGCTGGCACGTTCTCACGTATTTGGTGGCTGTATCCACAAACTTCACTGTCATTGTCAAGAACGTAGCACTATGAATATTTTCGACATATACATCTTCGGGATCAACCATCAATTCTTGCCTACCTGAAACCAGGTCAAGCAACAATTACATCCAACAGATGATACAGATAACAAAACAAAAACGAAAACAAAAAAGAAAAACACGAGCATAGAAGGAAAAAAATCGTATTTGATCCATACTTCGGATTGGTAATTCAACCATGCCATGCCCGAGTATGCACGATGAATTCTATGGTGAGACTGTCAACATTTAGATTAAATTATATTATATTCAATAAGAAACTCAAAATACACCAGTCATAAAAATATAAAGGAAAAACAGGTTGACAGAACATACCAATAAAGTTTTCCTTGGTAGGACATGTAAATGCAAGACCGGCCCAATCATTGGTAGCCCCTAAAGCTATCATAATAAGCTGATCCCCTTCTCTTGATATTATAGAATCACGTCTCTTCAAAGATAATAGTAGTTGCCCCTTATTGAAGTCGTCCTTCTACTCAAATACTGATGCTAGTCCTTGCTAGGCAACTGTTATAATCAAATCACCCTGATAATTCATAACATTTAGAATCACACGAATTTAAACTTGACAACAATGAAGATCTAACTTCTTTTGTTAATACAAAAGAATATTTATCTTATTTTTACCAAAAACATGCTTAAAATTACCAGAACATGAAATGATCCTGGTTTTTTAGATTGATAAGCTGTTGATTCAAGAAATGCATCCTTGTATTAGTGAGAAAAAAAGAGTAATTATATCATAGGATTAAGAAGAGTACCTGAATCCCTTTACCCCGGTGCTAAATAAAGAACAAGCCACACATTCCTAGAAAAAAACAAGAATTAAGCAGTTGATAAACAGAAGTTGTGATTACACATCCATTATCTATGGAAGAGGAAAAGAATCTGTGAAAGTCAATCATCAACCTTCAAACAAAGGCACTCTCTCCATTGCAGTTTATCAATTACCAAATATTATATGTGGAAATTGAAAATGCATTATGAAGCTGCAATTTCATGCATCCTTTATTATTTATGATTTTATAGGTTTGTGGTGAATTTTTTGAGGATAGTATCAAGTATTACAATGGGGAGCCCGTCATTTAAGTAACGTTATTGATTGTGAAATAGAAGAGGAAAATTCAGCGAGAAATAGTACATAGAATGAGAACTGAAGGGAAAAGGAAACGAAGGGTCCCTTTCCACTTGGTCAGTTTCATATCCCTGGTTAATGGGGCTAATGAAATATGGCAATTAAGAAATTAAGAAAGAAAACAAATGGACAATGAAACTTTAATGCTATTATGATAATAAAAGTGATTGGGTAACAAAAATGATTTTATTGAATTGTTGATGGGTACAAAGGAAAATTAAAAGTTTTTCTTAGTAATGTATTTTTATTAACAGTGTAGATATAGATATTATAGTAGGATATATATGGTATTAGGTAATTTGTTAAGGTAATTGTAGTGATCTACAAATTACTTTTATTCACATTTTAGAATAATATAGTATAACATAGATAACATATAACAAAGCAGAGGAAAGATAGAATGGCAGACAATGAAGATGATCAAGGTAGAGGTGTTTTTTTAATAAGCAGAGAGATTTATTAATTGCAGGAGACAATAAGTTATAAACATTTTAGAGGTAATTAACAAAATTAAATATAATTAGTTTCATACTAAAGGAAGACCAAAAGGCACTGTGGATATGATTGACTTTATATCAGTAGTTAAGGGTAAAAGTGAAAAACAAATGTTTTTCAAGTATCCCCACTTTTTTAAGTAGTATAAATATAAATTATTGCACACTTTTATAGTTTATACACGCATTTTCGGAAATTATCCTTAATGTCTATACTGTTACTAACAAGCAACAAAACTTGTGATGTGATGACTTATGTATATAATAAAGTAGTTAGATTTATTTGTTTTTAATTTTTTGCGGCTCAGATCGCTTAAAGAAATATTAATCTGATGATACTAATCTCTAATTTTTTGAGTAAGACTTTCATTCATTCTACAATTCTAAGACTCTTATATCTCTTATAACTCTCTATCTCATATTACACATTAATTAGGTCGTTAATTATGATTCTATTTAAAAATTATTTTTAAAAATTTTAAATAAACAAATGGACCTTAAATAAATATTTTTTTACGTTAAAACGAGTCGAATGACTATAATATAAGCCATATTTTGTATTGAAATAAAAATATTATAATGTTCAAATGGTATAATTGGTGAATAATATATGTATATATATAATGTGATATATCTATTTATTAAGAGGCTATCATTATTTGTCTTGAGTTTTTTATGGCTCAGATTATTTTCAGGATATTAATCAAACGATCAAAATTCCTCCAAATTTTATTTTACTCGATTATTGATTCGAAGTGATTATGATTAATATTTGAATTTAACTAAATTTAATTGTCGAGTATAAAGTATATATTCTTACTTAAACTTAATTTTACTTGAATTTTACAACTATTCAAGTTAAAATCAAAGTGAAATTGATTGTAAAAATAATAAAAAATAACTAAATTAAAAAAAAAAAGTTATGACATCACAATAAACGGAAATAGATAAAAATTAGTTTGTAGGTTTAAAATATAAATGTTAATTGAGTTGAACTTAAATTCAATTTTCGGATTGATGTAATTATGATTAAGACTCGAATTGAACTGAATTTGACTGTCATGTATAAAGTATAAATTCTTGATAAAACTTAAAAGGTGGGGTTATTCTTACCCCATTTAATTTTTCATTATTAAACTATTAAGTTTATCCTTTCTATATTCACCCTATGCTATATACACATCTTTTAAAAAGAAAAGAATGAAATAAGGAAAAAAAGAAAGAAAGAAAGAAGTAAACTGAAATAAGAAGGACTAAAAAAACCAAGCAAAAATTAAAGGAATAAGTAATAAAACTATAAAATCCAAAACCACAAGACGTAAAATTGGACATGAAAAAAAAAGTATCAAGTATAAACGCAAAATCGAACAAGAAAAAAAATAAAAAGCTTCGATACAAAACCTAAAAAGATTAAAAAAAATAACAATATAATCTAAAAAGTATAATTAAAACATACCAAAAATAATAAAAATTCATACAAAAAATAGAAAATTAAGCGGGAGTGTATGTAACATGAGGTGGATTTAGTTACTAATGAGGTGGATATAGAAGGGGTGGACTTAGTAGTTTTTTTTTTTTTTTTGATCAAAGGACTTAGTAGTTTAATAATGAGAAATTAAATAGGGGGTGAGAATAGAGATTTGAACTCAAATGGAAACTGATTTTAATTACTAAACAAATTTTTTTACATCTACAAGAATTCATATGAAACTTTTGGATGTTTTCCTCACAAAAGTTACATGAACTCACATTAGAAAAATGGTGCAAAGATAATGATATGAACTTTAGGTAGAAACTTGCAGATAAATAAATAGTTATATGTTTTTGAAATTTGAGATAAAGTTTATTAAAAATGTTAAAATTGTGGATGTTTAACCAATAATAATTATATTTTCTCAAATTTTTGAATTAATATGTTACAGTAGTTATAGCGTAACTTTAGTTATATAAAGGTTTGATTATATATGCTCTGCATACAAGTTGAACAATATCAATTTAATCATTATATTGTTGAAATTGTATTATACATTACCTTTATTTATAAAAAAATATTTACAATTTTTTACGAGTAATGTAGTACTTTCAGACACGGGTAATTCCTAGTAGATATATATATCCTATCTCTAAAGTAACTAGATTTTTTGCCTTGAGCTTTTTGCGGCTTAGATCATTTGAGGATTATTGATCTGACGATCCTAATTAGACTTTTATTTTTTTTTATAACTCTAAGTCTCTCATATCTCATATAACTCTTTTCTCTCTGCATCTCATATCTCTTTTAAATATATTATATATAAATATATATTTATATAATAAAGTAGAATGAAGTTTGAATCTAAAAGACAAAGAGAAGTCCAAATCGTTTTGAGACAAAATATAAACACATCCAATGTACAACTAATCCCAACATAAAAAGACGGTTTAGATCGATTCAGTATTATTAATCCGACGATCCTAATTAATCTACANTTTGCCTTGAGCTTTTTGCGGCTTAGATCATTTGAGGATTATTGATCTGACGATCCTAATTAGACTTTTATTTTTTTTATAACTCTAAGTCTCTCATATCTCATATAACTCTTTTCTCTCTGTATCTCATATCTCTTTTAAATATATTATATATAAATATATATCTATATAATAAAGTAGAACGAAGTTTGAATCCAAAAGACAAAGAGAAGTCCAAATCGTTTTGAGACAAAATAAAACACATCCAATGTACAACTAATCCCAACATAAAAGACGGTTTAGATCGATTCAGTATTATTAATCCGACGATCCTAATTAATCTACATTCCAACAATACTTAACTACATTCATTTTATCTCTCCTCATCTCCATTCAAAACATTGGAGAGATTTACTAAGACTCTACTACATTCCTTTTATCTCTCATCATTCTCATTTAAACTATCGGAGAGTTTGACTTAAATAGTTGTATATCTATATATATCTATCTACACTAACAATATAGAGGTAATTTTAAATTTTCAAAATTAAAATTAATACTCTTAATTTTAAAAAAAAAAAAAGAGAGAGAGAAGAATAACTAAAATTTAATTGAAATTTAAATATACGATATGGATATCATCAAAATTCATATAATCCTACCCAAATATTATATATGTATAAAAAATTAACTAATTATCACCAATGTAAAAGTGAAGCTAATTGTGCATTTTTATAATTAAAAAATATCAATTATTCACTAACAATCTATTAAATTTATTCAATAAATGATGTTTTAAACATTATCACTAAAATATTAGTNACGATATGGATATCATCAAAATTCATATAATCTTACCCAAATATTATATATGTATAAAAAATTAACTAATTATCACCAATGTAAAAGTGAAGCTAATTGTGCATTTTTATAATTAAAAAATATCAATTATTCACTAACAATCTATTAAATTTATTCAATAAATGATGTTTTAAACATTATCACTAAAATATTAGTATAATAAAACTATTAAACTAAAATCTAAGAGACATAGAAAAAAAATTAAAAATCAATTGGCACATAATAAAAACTATAATCAGTACTCGAATAAAAATAAAAGATAATTTTTTGTAGAAAAAATAAAATTAAATTAAGATCAATTGAAAGCACTTTCACTTTCAAAAATTCATAATAAATGAAGGTTATCTGAAGAAAGTCATATTATAATAAAAAAGACTAAATAATTATATATATGTGTGTATAACTGTTAGAATATATATATATATATCATATTTTTTTTAAAAAAATTGAGGATGGGTCCGTGTCCACCCTCGCCCCTGTGTAGCTCTGTCTAATTATGTCATCCTATATCTANGTTAGAATATATATATATATATATATCATATTTTTTTTAAAAAAATTGAGGATGGGTCCGTGTCCACCCTCGCCCCTGTGTAGCTCTGTCTAATTATGTCATCCTATATCTATTTATCTATCTATATCTAAATCTATATGATTCTAATTAAATTTTTATTTCTTTTACATCTCTTTCTCTGATCTTGACTGCATATAATGAGTCAGACTATACTCAAAGGTTCCAAATGCCCATTACCCTAACCCAGTCTTAAAAGACTTAATCCCATTTCATTAGTACTAAGAACTCCCTCTTGTTTAGAATTCAGAAATCCACAGAAAATGAATAATTGGAATAGAGAATATCTCTCATTTCTCATATAACTCTATCTTCCGAGAGTTTGGCTTGGACGACTATAGATATANAATAGAGAATATTTCTCATTTCTCATATAACTCTATCTTCCGAGAGTTTGGCTTGGACAACTATAGATATATCTAATATCTATTAATACCCTAATCTCTCTCTATATCATATTCCCATCTCTNAATAGAGAATATCTCTCATTTCTCATATAACTCTATCTTCCGAGAGTTTGGCTTGGACGACTATAGATATATCTAATATCTATTAATACCCTAATCTCTCTCTATATCATATTCCCATCTCTCACAAGTTTATCACACCTCTCATATAACTTTCTCTCTCTACACCTGCCAATACACACATTTCAATATCGACTCCAACAAAAAAATAAGAAGATATTTTTTAGGTATAATGATTAAATATATAAATTGTGTATATGTTGATATTTTTTAGGAGTCGTGTTTTTAAAGAAGTTTTGTCAAATTTTTTTAAAAAATAGTGTTTTTAAATTAATTTTGATTTGTGGAACTAAAGATAATAATAAAAAAATAAAATATTTTTGAAATATTTATATTGCATAATTGGTGATCGAGGTTTTTTGAGTTGCTTAGTGTCTTCAGGCACAAGTTATTACTAGTATATATATCTCCTATCTCTTAGATATTTTAAATACAATCCCTCATCTCTCATATAATTTTATCTCTCTCTTATAGACACTCTCTCTATCTCATTCATTTACTTTTGTGAGTGAATGTGTATTGTTATTTTCAACGCTTTTTTATTCAAAGTTTACAGATTTGACATGATTTTATTATTGTTAAATGTTATGTGTGAAATTTGCTATTGCTATTTTCGGTACTTTTTAGTCATACATTTGTATGATTTTATAGAAGATGAAATATTTAAATGTTAAAAAAAATTTCATAGACATTCAAAACCAAACTAATCACAAAAATCAAAAAATTCAAAATCAAGCTAATCACCAATAAAAAAAATAATAAGTGATACCAATTATACAAAAAAAAAATTCAAAACCAAGCTAATTACTAAAAACAAAAACAACAATGACCAATAAAAAAAAAATAAATGAAACCAATTACACCAAAAAACAATATTCAAAACCAACTATAAATTTTTTTTTTAAGTCCTAGACATTCAAACTCAAGCTAATTAGTGATAAAAAAAAATAACAAAACCAAATATTTGAGTAATTTTATAGAATGAAAAAATATTTGNAAGTCCTAGACATTCAAACTCAAGCTAATTAGTGATAAAAAAAATAACAAAACCAAATATTTGAGTAATTTTATAGAATGAAAAAATATTTGAATGCTAAAAATAAAATTTCCAAGTTGTAGACATGTAAAGTCAAGTTGCACCAAAAAAAAAAAAAATCAAAGCCAAGTTAATCACCAATAAAAAAATAATAAGTGATTCCAATTGCACAAAAAAAACAAAAAAAAAAAATCAAACCCCAAGCTAATAGTAAAAAATAACTAGTAATTGAATTTATAATTATATTGTGTTATTTAGTTGAATGGTGACAATAGTGATAAATTCATACGTCTTATAAATAAGTAAGATTTTATTTATTACTTAAAAATTATAAATTTTATTAGATTTCTTTAATATTTTTTTTACCGAGGTATTTGTATATGTGATATTGTTTTGGGGAATTTTTTTTATACATTTTTGGGATAGTTCTATTAATATGAAGGATATGATCGACATTATATTTCGGATCATTTTAAAAGAATATGTATGAATGTTTTTGACCTACTTTCTTTTTCAAAATAGACAATTACTTGCAATTNTTACCGAGGTATTTGTATATGTGATATTATTTTGGGGAATTTTTTTTATACATTTTTGGGATAGTTCTATTAATATGAAGGATATGATCGACATTATATTTCGGATCATTTTAAAAGAATATGTATGAATGTTTTTGACCTACTTTCTTTTTCAAAATAGACAATTACTTGCAATTTTTTTATGGGTTATATAATGTTTTTAGGCACGGGGCAATGACTAGTTTATTTTAATCCCAACTCTATATAGACCAAGATGGAATCAATATGAAATGGAATGGCCTAAAAAATTTTAAATAATTGTCCAAATTCAAATGGAATGACCTAAAAATATTCATACCAATTCTNCTTTTAGGCACGGGGCAATGACTAGTTTATTTTAATCTCAACTCTATATAGACCAAGATGGAATCAATATGAAATGGAATGGCCTAAAAACTTTTAAATAATTGTCCAAATTCAAATGGAATGACCTAAAAATATTCATACCAATTCTTCTTTTAAAATAACTTAAAATATATCGTCAATCATATCCTCCATATTAATGGAACTATCATAAAATTATATAAAAACTCTCCAAAACAACACCATATATACAAATGCCTTTGGAAAAAAATAAATGCTATCATAACTCATTGAAATTTATAATCTTTAAGTAATAAATAAAATTTTGCTAATTTATAAGACTCGCAAATTTATCACTTTTATTACCACTCAATCCAATAACACAACACAATTATAAACTCAACCACTATATTCTCATCTAATAAATANTCGCAAATTTATCACTTTTATTACCACTCAATCCAATAACACAACACAATTATAAACTCAACCACTATATTCTCATCTAATAAATATGTCAAGGAAAAAGAAAACATAATACAATTAAATTTACAATCTTTAAGCGACAAATAAAATCAACCAAATCTTGCTCATTTGTAAAACTTATGAATTTATTACTACTATCTCCATTTAATACACAGAAACACACCCATACACATTTGTTTTTTGGTTACCAACAAACCCTCTTAACCAATAACTGTTTTTTTATTAAAAATACAATACTTCAAGTTTTTAAGATAAAATAATAATAAATTAATGTTTAATTAAAAAATATGATTAAAATCATGAACATCTCCTAAGTTTTGACAATATTATACGGACATCTCCTGACATTTTATAAATAACACAAAAACCTCCTGAGGTTTGAATTCATTTCATGGATACNTCCAACTAGTGAAGGTTTTGTGGCAACACCATGGAGTGGAAGAAGCTACTTGGGAGCCGAAGCTAGAAATGCGAGAGAACTACCCGCACTTGTTCGCTACTTGAGGTAAGTTTCAAGGACGAAACTTTCTTTAAAAGGGGTGGATTNCACTATGGTGTTCCTTGGATAGTAAAGTGTTGTACTTTCTTCTTAGACTTGAAAGTGTAAACCCCCACATGTTTATATTAATATAGTAATGTACTTGTTTAGTGATTCTTATATATGTAATGACGTAAGAATAAATCATATATATTGAAATCGTAAGAATAAATAATAGGAAGGCAAATTGATTGTGAAATTTAATTTTAGTTTATAAATAAATCATAAAAATAAATATTTTTAGGTTAAAATAACATTAACAATGAATCCGGAACGTAAAAAAACCTTAGGGTAGTCATATGGATCACATTGGAGATTCTTAGTGGTAAAACCGTAATTTTCGAGAAAAACAAATCAGTCTGTGAACAGTAAAATCGAGATTTGGCTGACCTTATACCACCATTTCATCCCATTTTTCCTCATTTCATTCACTCCACTCTCACCTCCACACCTCTTGGAACCTTAGAGGAAGAAAAGGGAAGAAGGAGGTCACTAAAGATTGAGTTCTTACTTGGAATTTTGATTCAAGATAGGGTTTTCTTCCATCCTTGTTCATTGAGGTTAGGGTATTTATATATGTATGTTTTGACTCTAAATGTTATATATATGATATGAAATCATCCTCTCTTAGTCTTTTTTTGCAAAGATTACATGTTTTGAACAAAGTTAGGGTTGAATACCCATGAAATCTCTTTTCTTGCTTTAAAACCCTAGTTTTTGGAGAGTGATGGATTTTCTTCTTAAATTCTTCCTTTATTATTGATTTCGAAACTATAGTGCTTTGTGTTGAGTAATAAAATGATGTTGTTGTGATCTCTT
>CAUOFW020001436.1:643838-677748 GCA_963454935.2 Ilex paraguariensis
CAAACTCATTCCCAACATGTAAAATATAGTTTTCTACATTATACATGATCCATCACATTTGAATTCATATATTTACATGTCAAAACGGCATTTGACCAAAGTTTTACAAAAACTTGTCTCCAAAATTCACAAACCAACTTTTCTTCATCCTCGAGGCCCCGAATGAGTGTCATCCACCGGAATGTACCTCGTACCTAAAATGTGTTCCTGTATAGAGTGAGCCGACGCCCAATAGAATGTTTCCTACAGAGGCTATTCCCCAACCTAAGTGCATATGCAATGTTCACATGCAACATTTTCCAACAACAATCATTCCAACCAAGATTTAAGCAATTCAAAGTTGAAATCTAACATGTCATGCCATGAAATGAAATGATACCCATTCATGCAATTTACTCGAGCCCTTCCCGGCTCTACAACACATGCAATGTCAATGTATATAAAATCGAGCTTTTCTAGCTTCGACCGTTTACCTTCATCCCATGCTATGTAGTGAGTATCAAAATCGGACTTTCCAAACCCCCGCTATTTGTCTTACACACCTAATAACTATTTAAAATCTCCAGGCCTTTTTTGGGGTGGGTATTTATGGACTTGCACCAAGGGTCACCCAACCGACACAAAATTTATGGACTTCCACCAACGGTTCTGCGTACACTGACATACTTTATAGACTCTTTTACCAATGGAAGTTTGTACCCGAAATACCGGGCCTCTCACCCGAGAGATATTCTAGCCCTTCTTACTAACCCTGACCCAATTCTTTTTCATTCAACTGTGCGACTCAGCCGGATATTCAATCCAACTTTTCTGAGCCCTCTCGTCAACCACCAAGTTTGGTGTTTGACCAATCCATGCACTCACCCATAACCACACCCATGTCTCATGCCCAAGGATGTGATGCTCCCGTGCAAATGCAATGTAATGCGTCATTTGCTATCCCAATGTCATGCCCACATGTAATGAATGTCATATGAGCAACTCTAACCACATGTATACATATATCATGCAATTTATCACCAATTTCATCTCAATGTCAACATATCAATGAGCATATGTCAACATTTCATTTCCAACAATAACTCACAAGCATGCTATTTCCTCATATATATCCCAATAACACACTTTGTTCACGAAGGCGTAATTAAACACATAGCATGCTCACATAATATCAAATTTCATGGGATTACACAAGGAATTACCACATACCAATTCCAAGTTAGATATTTAATTTAAATTGGGTCAATTTCCCATACCCAATTCATATGCAAGTGATATAAATTTCTACCAACCTACCCATTACATAAAACACCCTAAGTTGTAAAATAAACCCGAGTAGGAAGGAACCCTACCTCTTGAAGCGTGAAATCAATCTCAAGAAGCTCCAAGAATTTAGCCCAAGCTCTAAACCAAGCTCCTCCAAAATCTCGTCTTTCAAACCTTCGGTAAAAATCCTCATTTTTGGTACGTAGGCATAGCCCTCGACAAGGAGACTGACTTTAACTCTTGGCCCCAGTGGATTTGAGCACTCAAGCTTCCTAGATCATAGAGAGAATGTGGAGAACTCAAACCCTTTCCCTCTCTTCTTTCTCACGTTGGAATCGGCTGAAGAATGGGGGAAAATTTTGATTTTCCCCCTATTTATATTTTAGAATATTTGGCCCACAACACGCCACACGACCCTCTTTTTCCCGGGTCCGTTTTCGCCTCGACACGATTAAATTTCGTCCCAATTTAAGTTCAAAATATTTTTATTTTAATTTACCTTAAATAATTTTTCAACTTTCAAAATTTTATCAAAAATCTCGTTTTTGGGTCACCCAAGACTCGCCCGTCTCGTAAAACATGAAAAATCGACTATCTCAGAATTCGATAAAATTTGACAGGGTAACTAGATTTCGTAAGAAAAATTTAAAAATGAGGTCCGTTTTATCATCTGAGATCTATAAAAATTCAGGATTTTAACCCGTACTGTAGTGATAATTTATCGTTTTGCCCTTTTTGAAAAAAGTTTAAATTTACTAGGTTTTACAGGAATAACCAGGAAACTTCTTTCAACCAAGGATCAATTGACGTAATGCAAGGAACTTCAAGTCAGTTTACGATTAATGATTGCTATGCATATGATACACAATCTCTTTCCAAATTCCAACAAATTTTAACAAGCAAAGGCAATATAATAACAATTAATTCAGCCCATAATTAATTCGCTACAATAGACGATATAATATGAATATTAACGAAAAATCACAAGTTCTTTACTCAGGCTCTAGTACAACATGTAAACTTTATTTGATCAACGCAATTAATCAAACTCTAATTTTAAGATTTAGAACAATCATGATTTTCACACATCAATTATGCAGAATTTAAAATGTCGTTTGACATACTTGGAGCCATAATCCCAAACCTTCAATTGTTTGATCAACAATTGAACCCTCTTTTGGTATAGCCTAAAAATCAATTTCTTTCTCTTGCCCTTTCATCTTGTGATACACAACTCAATGGGGGATATGCGTATTTATAGGTAGAGAAAGGACCGGTTCCCTAGTTCAACATAAACTCCACTTCCCATCAAAATAGGATATCGTGAAATCACTTCTTCACATTGACTAATCAGAAATCATTAGTTTTACTGGTTAGATTAGGATTGATAATCTTATCATTATCTAATTTAAATTAATTATCTGATAATAATAAGTGAAATCACATGTTCCAAATCATGTAGGCCACATTAATTTCTTACATCCAAAAAATCACCTTTTTTAGTTAATGTGTGGTGCAGTTTCATTTGAGATATAAAATTTAGGCTAATAGTTAAACATCATAACATTTTCCCTAGCCCACGTTGACGAGTTGCAGTAGGCGTGCTCTAGTCCTTGTTTCTCTCGATGCTCCATTGATGTTCACAAGTGTTCAACACAACAAATATTTAACAAACTCTCAACGAAAGCACCAAATATTTTCTCTACCTTAGAACTCACCAAGAATCTTCAAGGTAATCACGGGAACCATTCTTGGGGTTTAGAAACTCCTTTTTACGAAGTTTTAATGTTCCCTTGATGTGTCTTTCATGAGTGCGTATTAGTTGTGTAATGAATTAATGGTTACCTTGCAACTTGAGCCTGAGGATTGATTTGTTTTTAAATTTTGACAAATCTTAACTTCGTATCCAAATGTCATATTCACAAATGTAATATATGTTTTTTTTTTGTGCAATTTCATTATTCAAGTAATAACTATGGTGTTCCGTCCTCTGCGATATTTATCACATCTTTTAGGTTGGAATACTAATTAAGAAAAATTGAAATTTTTTAACTTTGATTAACCTTAATTTTGTATTCGGATGTCACATTTGCAAATGTGAACGCTAATGAACATTGAAGGCAAGAATATGTCTTTTGCACTAAATGCATAAGTAATTACCAAAAAAAAATTTAAGACCAATTCAACAACGGATAGTGAATGATTGAGTTCAATTAATCAATTTTGTTCATAATTATTCAATCTTTTCAACTACGTGTTATTGGCTTAGCATATACAAAAAAAAATAAAGCTCATAATTATTTATATAGCAAACCCAAGTAAGAAAGTGGTAGAGCCACTCAAAGACCGGACACCCTCAATTTTTTTGTCTTACCACTACGTATTATATTTTTTAAGTATATTTAATTACGTCAACCCTATTATTATTTTTTGAAAAAATGTTATTGAGATCTAATTTAAGGACTTAATCTAATATAGTCATTAAATTAGAAGTGGGTTTTATCTAACCTAAGAACTCATAATTCAATGGCTAAATTGAATTAGCTCCTCAAACTAGGTCCTTATAGCACTAATATATTTTCTTATCATATCAATTAGTATATATTCATACCTAAAAGATTAGTAGTAGACACACTTTGGACATATTCAGATTAATTTGGACATATTAGGTTCATTTTAAAATCTTTTGATCAACTTTATCATTTATTATTGATGTCCACTTTAGCATTGCATAACTACCTATACTTAACCTCATTTTCAATAAAAGATAATAATTAATCTCTTTCAATTGTACACATATATGCATAAAATTTTGAAAGATAATTGATGTAATAAATAATATAATTGTGTCACCTTATTTTTATCGATTAAGATAAAACACATTAGAGTGTTCACCATAAAATATTTTTCTGACTCCATCAATTGTAAAAAGAACCACGAGGCCAAGTTCGTCTAAACAATCCACTAGATGCTTCAACTTGCTACAAGATACAAAAGACTTGTACCTATCACCCTCTGTCTTGATGCTTTCCTTCTATCTTGTACCTACTTTGAAACTCCATAAAAGGCTTCAAATGCTTTAGGGATTTACTAGGAATTGAATCCACAATCCACTCAATCAATCGAGTACCTCCTACCGATTCTTTTTGTTAGTAGTACGATTTAAGATCAATCGNTACTAGGAATTGAATCCACAATCCACTCAATCAATCGAGTACCTCCTACCGATTCTTTTTGTTAGTAGTACGATTTAAGATCAATCGCACAAATGATATTAGGGTTGTACTGACAGTTTTCATTACTTAATTAAATACAATGGCAAGTTTATTTATCATGTTANATGATATTAGGGTTGTACTGACAGTTTTCATTACTTAATTAAATACAATGGCAAGTTTATTTATCATGTTACTAGTTTATTTCATTTTAACATGTATGATAAAATTTATAGTGTATAAGTTAAGAAGATAATTTCTCAAGCCATTAAGAAGATGAGACATATAATATTTAGTACTTTACTCTTTAAGATTTCTAGTCATACGATTACTATTTGAGTACTATGTAATCTGGATAGACTACATATACTACGTTTTCTCATATTTGATATGAGCTAGTTCGTCCATGTCACTAGTGTAGGGACAATGAAGCAAGTGTGTGAGTGCTTGTTAGAGAACAAATACATTGATCGTGACTATTGATCAATGTAAGATTTTTTATATGAAATTTTACATACCTATCAATGTTAAATCCTAAATTACAATTATGCAACTAATCCTTAAACCTGAGACATTATAGTTGTCTTGTACATGGACTTATGAGTGTACAACATGAAATTTATCACCCTTAATAAATAAGGAAAAAATTTCCTATGTGATNCTTGTACATGGACTTATGAGTGTACAACATGAAATTTATCACCCTTAATAAATAAAGAAAAAATTTCCTATGTGATCTTCTAGGATATAATCAAAGAGTCCTTTACCAATGCAGAATGACAATTAGGACTAAATGGAACACTTAAGGTTGAGTTAGGAATTTGAAAGTAATTTCATACCTTAGTAATTTGATTAAGGCATTATGTGATAGAAGGATTAAATTGTATGACGGTTGTAGACCAACTGAGTTCTTTGGCTACTTCATTTTATCTAGGGTTTGATCATGATGTGCTACTAGGTGTCACTCATGATTAGTAGAACCCTAAACAACGAAATTAATATGAATATATTGTTATTCATAAAAGGAGAATTAAAAGAGTTCAGATTCAAACTAAATAAGGAGAATTAGGGGTGCGTTTTTTTTTCTGACTTAGTCGAGGCTTGAAAGGTGAAGCTCTGGTGGAGTTTTCGTGCTCAACAATCACNTCTGACTTAGTCGAGGCTTGAAAGGTGAAGCTCTGGTGGAGTTTTCGTGCTCAACAATCACTTTGGTCTACTTTTATGAGGGTCAATTATTGTAGGTCCACCCATCCTGGACTGATTGAGTTTCGTTACCCAACTTCACCTATNGATGTAATAAATAATATAATTGTGTCACCTTATTTTTATCGATTAAGATAAAACATATTAGAGTGTTCACCATAAAATATTTTTCTGACTCCATCAATTGTAAAAAGAACCACGAGGCCAAGTTCATCTAAACAATCCACTAGATGCTTCAACTTGTTACAAGATACAAAAGACTTGCANATCAATTGTAAAAAGAACCACGAGGCCAAGTTCATCTAAACAATCCACTAGATGCTTCAACTTGTTACAAGATACAAAAGACTTGCACCTATCACCCTCTGTCTTGATGCTTTCCTTCTATCTTGTACCTACTTTGAAACTCCATAAAAGGCTTCAAATGCTTTAGGGATTCACTAGGAATTGAATCCACAATCCACTCAATCAATCAAGTACCTCCTACCGATTCTTTTTGTTAGTAGTACGATTTAAGATCAATCGCACAGATGATATTAGGGTTGTACTGACAGTTTTCATTACTTAATTAAATACAATGGCAAGTTTATTTATCATGTTACTAGTTTATTTCATTTTAACATGTATGATAAAATTTATAGTGTATAAGTTAAGAAGATAATTTCTCAAGCCATTAAGAAGATGAGACATATAATATTTAGTACTTTACTCTTTAAGATTTCTAGTCATACGATTACTATTTGAGTACTATGTAATCTGGATAGACTACATATACTACGTTTTCTCATATTTGATATGAGCTAGTTCGTCCATGTCACTAGTGTAGGGACAATGAAGCAAGTGTGTGAGTGCTTGTTAGAGAACAAATACATTGATCGTGACTATTGATCAATGTAAGATTTTTTATATGAAATTTTACATACCTATCAATGTTAAATCCTAAATTACAATTATGCAACTAATCCTTAAACCTGAGACATTATAGTTGTCTTGTACATGGACTTATGAGTGTACAACATGAAATTTATCACCCTTAATAAATAAGGAAAAAATTTCCTATGTGATCTTCTAGGATATAATCAAAGAGTCCTTTACCAATACAGAATGACAATTAGGACTAAATGGGACACTTAAGGTTGAGTTAGGAATTTGAAAGTAATTTCATACCTTAGTAATTTGATTAAGGCATTATGTGATAGAAGGATTAAATTGTATGACGGTTGTAGACCAACTGAGTTCTTTGGCTACTTCATTTTATCTAGGGTTTGATCATGATGTGCTACTAGGTGTCACTCATGATTAGTAGAACCCTAAACAACGAAATTAATATGAATATATTGTTATTCATAAAAGGAGAATTAAAAGAGTTCAGATTCAAACTAAATAAGGAGAATTAGGGGTGCGTTTTTTTTCTGACTTAGTCGAGGCTTGAAAGGTGAACCTCTGGTGGAGTTTTCGTGCTCAACAATCACTTTGGTCTACTTTTATGAGGGTCAAGTATTGTAGGTCCACCCATCCTGGACTGATTGAGTTTCGTTACCCAACTTCACCTATTTGGAGGCGGTTATGTAGGATTTGATCTGTGGCTGAGCCGAGAATTAGATGGTTAGTACGGTCTGGTGAGGTCAACTTCTGGTATAATTGTTGGTTGGGGGATTACCCATTGACTTTACTGTATTTGGGGGCAGCTTCTAGGGTTCCTGTTTCTGCTTACTAGGCAGGTCGGTAGTGAGACAGAGGCCGATTGTTGGGGGTTTTACCTTCTTCAATTGTTGAGCAGATTGTGCAGATTTCGATTCCAGAGCAGGGGGGTTGATCAGATGAGGTGGAGGTTGTCTTTGGATGGGGATTTTTCATTGAAGACTGCTTAGGTTGATATTCAGGGTGTGGCTCTAGTTTGGGCTAGGTTTTCTTGTGTTTGGTAGAGACATATTTCGACTCAGATCTCTTTCTTTATGTGGCGGTTGTTTCATGGTTTCCTCGTCATAGATGATGGCTTAGAGAGACAGGGTTTCCATGTAGTATCCCGATGTGTGTATGGTGGGGCTGTTGAGACTTTTAGGCATCTTTTTCTAAATTGTCTACTTGCAGCTCAAATGTGGGGTCATTTTTATCAAATGTTTGGGATTAGATGTTGTCTGTTTCAGTCTCCTTATACTTTGATGCTTCATTGGCGGCGTTGTGCTCCTTCTGCAGGTCACATGCAGGTACTGCTATCGTGCTNAAATTGTCTACTTGCAGCTCAAATGTGGGGTCATTTTTATCAAATGTTTGGGATTAGATGTTGTCTGTTTCAGTCTCCTTATACTTGGATGCTTGATTGGCGGCGTTGTGCTCCTTCTGCAGGTCACATGCAGGTACTGCTATCGTGTTTCATTCTGTGGCACTTATGAAAGGCACGTAATGCTAATAAGTTCGATGGCCAAGCCTTTCAGGTGCCCGTTGTGATTCAGAGGGTTATGATTGATATGCAATTGGTTGGACTTGCTTTTGGGTTTGCTCCGAGTCAGTTGCGTCGGGATGAGTCAATTGAGTTTGTAGGTTCTCTTAGGGTCTTGGTTCCTCGGCCTCGACCTCTTCGCTTGGTTGCTTGGATTCGTCCTGTAGCGGGTTGTTTGAAGATCAGCATTGATGGTTGTTTTAAAGGTAATTCGGGGCTGTCTGCGACAGGGGGTGTTATTTAGGACCACCAAAGTCAAGTACTTAGGGCTTTTGGCTTGTTTCTAGGGCATTAGCCTATTCTGTATGCGGAGTTGTAGGCTGTTTGTGTTGGGTTAGAGTTGGCAGCAGATTTGGGAGCTTCAGAGTTGGTAGTGGAGTCAGATTCAGCTACAATGGTTTCTTCTCAGGGCACTAAGTGTTGGGTTTATGCTTACCTGCTTGTTCGGATTCGGCTTCTATGTGCGTCTCTCTCAGCTCGCGTCTGCCATGTCCTACAGAAGGCGAATCAGGCTACAAACTTCATGGCTAACTAGGCTTGCTCTCAGCAGCTCAATCAGCGATTCCCTGATTAGTCATCCCTTCCTTTTGGGATTGTTGGCATCCTCGTCTTGGACGCTCGAAAGACTCCTCATGTTCGTCATTGAGTTTTTATTTTAATTGATGTTTTATGTTATTTTGTTCCGTGGGGATTCCTTACTTTCTATTTATTTATTTTTCATGCTTTTGGTGGTGAATCACCACCTTGCTTTTGCTTTGACTTTCTTCCACTCCTGGAGGCTTGGCTCTATGTCCTCTTCCCTTGTACATTTTTTTTTTAATTATATATACAGGTAGGGGTCCTGCCAAACCCCCCATCCACTGGGTGGGTTTGAAGAAAAAAAAATGCTACTTGAAGTTACTATCGAATGCCTACAACTGGGCATGCTTAAAGCTATAGGGTCACACACTATAAATTTTAAGTTTAAATTCAGCAATCATATTTCTAAATGAACATTTAATGACACCGCTTCG
The DNA here is from genome assembly GCA_963454935.2 of Ilex paraguariensis. Taxonomy (NCBI): domain Eukaryota; kingdom Viridiplantae; phylum Streptophyta; class Magnoliopsida; order Aquifoliales; family Aquifoliaceae; genus Ilex; species Ilex paraguariensis. The sequence goes on from CAUOFW020001436.1 coordinate 652,976, forward strand.
TTAGTTTATCAATGCATTTGATGTGGCTAAGAAAGACCTTCCTAAAATTATTGTAATCTACATAGTAGGGTTAGCAACAAGTGCAGTATGAAGAACTACAAAGTCAACAGGGAAGTAGAACCAATCCACTGGAATCAATACGTCTTCCACTATCTCCCTCAACAACTTCACATTCCGGTTTGCAAGTTCAAGAATAATCGATGTAGTCAAATCTCTCCCAAGTTTAGCTTCTTGTATACTGAGAAAGGTAGGAGATTGACACTCGCACCCAAGTCTAGAAATGCTTGCTCCACCCAGTAGCCCCCAATGGTAATTGAAATGGTAGGACAACTAGGATTTTTTTACTTGCGTGGATTGGTTCACAGGGTAGAATTTAACTGCTCTGTCAAGGATGCTTACTTCTACACATTTAATTTCTTTTCGGTGCAAAGGTCCATCAAAAATTTTGCATAGGATGACATATATCGAATAGCATCAAATAAATGAATATTAATTTTTACCTGCTTAAACAAATAAATAATTTCAGCATTTTTAGTTTGTTTAGACGGTGTATTCAATCTGTGAGGGTAGGGTGCAGAAATAGGACATGTGATTTCATCATACTTAACAACCTCTGGCAGCACAAGTGTCTCACTATCCTTAGAGGTACCCTGAGTCTCTTTTTTTTGTAAGTTTACAGACTTAGGCATAATGGTTTTGTCAACCTTTTGCCCACTCCTAAGGGTTGTATTGATTTGAGTTGCTTTTCAGTGCTTTTAGTGACATTAGACACCTTGATACCATGTTGACCCTTTGCATTTTCTTGGGGTTGGGCTGGAAACTTTCATTTTCCTTGCTAAAGCACACCCATTGTATTGGTCAACTTGATTATTTGGGTTGCCAAAGACAAGACACTGAAGCTGGTAACATATTCTTAATTCTGGCCTACCTTAAGGAAAGAAGTCTCTATATATTTTTGGAAGGCTACCATGTGTGTCAATTACCCAAAGGAATAACCATGAATGTGGGATATATATGTCACTTCCAGTACCACAATAGCCTCGGGCAGATATTAGTATAGACTCCATTTTGGGCTTGCCTAGAATCCAGCAAAGTAATGACTCCATTTATGATGTGATGGATCATTTTTCAAATATGACACATTTCATTCCTTCCAAGAAGACTGTTGATGCATCTCGTGCTGCCTATATCTACTTCAAGGATGTTTACTATCTGCATGGTTTACCACAGTTTGTTGTCTCCAATCGTGATAACCGTTTTGTTGGCCACTTTTGGCTCAATATGTGGAGGTTGGCCAACACAAAGAAGGAGTTTCATAGTGCCTATCATCCTCAAATTAATGGTCAGACTGAGATAGTTAATTGGTTGGTGGACAGATCATCTAAAGAGTTGGGATCAGAAGATTTATCAGGCGGAGTTGTATAAAACCGTTCTTTTAACTATAGCACTGGTTTTACCCACCTTTCCAGATTGTCAATGGTGCTAACCCAAGATCACCACTTGATCTAGCTCCAGTTCCATATTTGAAGTGAGCTCATGACATATCTGAGGAGTTTATCCAGCAACTGAAGGAGGTCCACCAGTCAAATCATTAGAAGCTTCGTGATTCTGTATCCAAGTGTAAAAAAGCCACATATAAGGATTGTCATTTAGTGGAGTTTGAGGTTGGGGACTTTGTTTGAGCCATGCTCATTGAAGATTGATTCTTTTGTGGGCAAATACAACAAGCAGTCAGCTCAGAAGATTGGATCCTTAGAGATGGAGGGAAAAATCAACGCAATGCCTATAGGTTGAAGCTTCCTAGTCATATTCGGATATTTTTATGTCGAGCATCTTTTTCCTTACCTTTGGCGACAAATTATGAGGATGAGCTTGAGAATTCAATAGCGAGTTCTTGTGAGGATGGAGAGGATGATCCATATCAGTCTTATCTGATCACAACACACTACTTTTGATGACAATCTTGACTTTCATGGAGCCACATCGACATATATGGGTTTCAAAACACCCATGTTTAGTCAGAAATGGCAATGTAAAATAAACTCATCTTACGATGATCCAGGGCAAATTTCAGACAAATTCCTTCGTTTAGGCTCTGCCAAATGTGTTTTTGCAATTTTTAATATTTTTCGTAGTTGAACAACTTCATGATCTTAAATTTGAAATAGTTGTCGTCACTAATACATTGATCTAAGTGATTAGTAGTTTTTAGCTGCATGGTTATTTTATAACATTTTTTTTTTTGGCAAAAGTTTGTAATAATGAGCTAATTACGCAATTAGTTATAATTAGACCGCATTTTGTTATTACTAATAGGTTTTAGGATTTTGGTACTATTTATACTCTTGTAAGTCTTAGGGTTCAACAACTTTTGGTTATTGAATACAATAGATAAAGGTTTTTCTTTTCTTTCCGATTCTTCAGTTAACCATAGGAATAAACAGATTTATTGAAGCATTTAACACCAATATTCTACGTGAAGCAAAAGGCCTAGAGTAAAATTCTAACCCGGTATTTGGACGCAAATCAATGGTTTAATTTCATTATGTTTCTCAACCCCATTCTTGTTCGTACTACCCATATTTTTATTTGCTTCCCTGCATTAACTAGTCATCATGGCTATTGAACTGAAAACTGAGAACAATTTTCACTAAATAACTCTTTATAGTGAATGTGAACATTATAGTTTACCTAAAAAAAAATGTGATCATTATAACTAAGCGACCCTTAGTTTATTTATTTATTTATTTTTGAACAGTAAGGGACCCATAGTTAAGGGAGTTACAGAATCTGGGTGCATCTTGTTATTCAAATGATAAGCTACCAAACCATTCGATACTATGTTCCTCTGGTAGATTAAGTCTAAACAGGATTTTTTTTTTTTTTTTTTTTANCTAAGCGACCCTTAGTTTATTTATTTATTTATTTTTGAACAGTAAGGGACCCATAGTTAAGGGAGTTACAGAATCTGGGTGCATCTTGTTATTCAAATGATAAGCTACCAAACCATTCGATACTATGTTCCTCTGGTAGATTAAGTCTAAACAGGTTTTTTTTTTTTTTTTTTTTTTTTTTTACAACTGGTTCATGATTTTTTTTTTATAAGAACACACAAATGATTACATGAAAATATTTTTTCTATAGTTTTGATCTAATAATAAATAACCAGAATTAATTATAGAAAACATAATTTTAAAGAGGCTCAATAGTTTAAATTTTAAAGGACATAAACTTATAAGATTGTTGAGCTACTTGCGATTCTCAGCTTTTATTTTTTAATTTTTTTTACAAAAGAAACTAAAACCCTTTTTTTATTTAGAAATAAAATGCCACAAACTATTTGCTTTTTAACTAGTACAATAATTTTTTTTTTTAAAAAAAAAAAAACAAAAAACTCATTCACTCCATGTGGACACCTTATTGTGACCATCATACTCAAAATAATTTACCACCTACTTCTAACAAAATAATTCCACAAGGGCAATGCTCATTATTATCAATCAATTTTCCCTATGAAAATAATCCATTCAAGTACCTCAATGTAACAGTTTTTAAGTGTCACTTTAAGTTACCGTGAATTATCTTGTGCTGAGAATTAATAGCTCTATATGCGCATTGCATGAAAAACCTTGACTATTTGACAATCCTTTAAAAAGAAAAAAAAAAAAAGAAGATGTGGGCTGCGGCCCTTGGTCGTATGAAAAAATGGGTCGAGCCTGACTGGTCTAGTGGTTTTCTATTTTCTTATTTCCTTTCTATTATTTTTTTTATTCTCTAGGTAGATAAAAAATGAAAAACAAAACACATGATTACAATATCATGATTCCTAAGTTATTTAACTAGATTAGCTTAAAATCACGAGAAAAAATGTATAATGATTAAGCTAAAATAAAAGTTTGAATCATTTAAGAACTAAATTCAACACAATGATACAATAGTTTCTCTTCTGGAATAGTAGTTTCTCTTTTTGGTTCTAATTATTTAGTTCTTTATGAGGGAAAATTATTTTGGACTTATTTCGAGCACTACTCAAACACATTTTTTTTTGTTCAAAGTAATTATGATCGAGAACCCGTAAGTTCCCAATGAACACTTTAATCTTTTTGGTTTGAAGCAACAAACTACTCAAGCAGGTCTTTCCTGATCCTTAAAAGGGTTCAATTTCCATTGTCAATATGAATACTAGAAAACAAAAGGATAAAATCAATAAGGGCATGTTTTGTTCGGTTACAATCAAAGTATAGGATTAGGTAATTTGTTGTCATCCAATTCATATAAATATTATTAATAAGAGTACTATTTTATTTTATTTTATTTTATTTTTTGTGTTACATGTTTGGACCATGGTTGGGATACGGAATAAATCTAAAATTATAATACTAAATTATGTTTGAATTAAGTAATAGTATATTGTATTAAATTTAAAATGACAAAACATCATATATAACTTTTATATGAACTAGTAGTCTGGTGTGTGCGATACATGGAATTATAATTCGAGTTTTTTTTTTTTATTTTATTACTTGAGAAGTTAAATAAATAATTATATAAATTTTTTGGGTGATAAAAAGTGTTTTTTGTTTAAATTATTTGAAAATAACGGTTAATTATTGAAGAGTAGGTGGATTGTTACCAAGAAAAAAGGAAAGTGAGAGGGAAGACTTCTCAAGCCACCTCCCACCTTATTAGATTTTTTTATAAGGGAAAATTTTAACCACACTCTCTCTAATTTATCATATCCTCAAGGGCACCCTCTATTTTTTTAACTTTTTTACGTACAAAAATTCGATTCGAACTAAATAAAATTTATTTTTTACTTATTAAAATTCGAGTTGATTATATTTTTTTATGTCTTAAAATTTGAGCCGATTAAAATTCTATTTGAACCAATTAAAAATTATTTTTAATTAGCTCAAATAAATTTTAATCAACTCGCATTAAGTTTTAATTGGCCCTAATTTTGACACAAAAAAAAATATAAATTTTAATCAACTCAAAATTTTGACACAAAAAAAAATATAAACTTTTATTTTGTCATTTTTTAATGAATAGAATTTTAATTGGCACAAATTTTAGTGAGTAAAAAAATATAAATTTTAATCGACTCGAAACGAATTTTAATCGACACTAACAATACAGGTAGAACTAAAATTGATTCGAATTTTAATACGTAAAAAAATTTTAATATGCTCAAATTTGTATATGTAACAAAAATAAAGTTTAATCAGCTCGAATCATATTTTAATATATAGAAAAATTAAATTTAATAAACTTGAATTTTAATATTTAAAAAACATGTTAATTCCCTTGAATTTTAAATGAATTTTATGCAAAAAGATTGTTTGGAGTTTATGTACGGACATTTTTGATATTTTAGATGATTTATTTTTGTTAGAAATGGTGGTTTAATAACATGGGGAGTGATATTTAAATAAAAATTAGAAAGAGTGTTAATAATATTTTTTATAATAGAGATGGCGTCTTTAAAGATATAATATACTAAAATGGGTGTTGTTGAAATTTTTTCCTTTTATATATTTATACTATTTTAAAATATCACCATACTTAAAAAATATTTATTTTTACATTTGCCCTCTACTAATACAAGAATATCATCTTTATCGTCCAAAATTAATGTCACGCTAAACCTAATCATCACCTCTCTCTCTCTCTCTCTCTCTCCAATTCCCTTCCGTTCACTTTTCCTTTCTGCTTCCACGGTTATTGTTTCATTATAAAACCCTTTCGATTCCGTTCTGTTTCCATGGAAACGACTTTGTTGGCTGCTTTGTATGCACATTACTTCACCCCTTCAAATCTCTCCCCCGGCACACCTGACTCTCTGATCTCTCTAACAAAACACAGTTATCTCTCTCAGTTGACCAATCGAGACAAATTCAAATCCTAAAATTGACGAAGTCTTGGATTAAATCAAACGAAAAAGAATTTGCTAAGCTTGTTTGATCATTCTGATTAAAAATTGATTTGGTCATTTGTTGTTTTTGCATGTGCATTCTTATTGTTGTTGGCATTTGAGTTGGACTATTTGATGCTAATTCGAATAGCCATCTCTGCTTTACATGTCTATCACTTGATTCATTTTGCTATTGTTTTTGTGTTCTTTTTTTTCTCTCTCCTTCCCCCCCAAAAAAGAAATAAATTTGAGCTGGTTTCGTGTCAACCCACATTTGGCTTACTATGTTGTTTTATTTGTCTCCATGGCAGGCGATACTGGGTCACATACTAATAATGTTACGGTAGTGGGGTTCCAATGTGGCAGAATTTGGATGTGTTCAAAAGATGGATGGTAAAGATTTTCTATTTAATATGAGCATATCTAATCATCCATTGGTCATATGATCAATTCATTGTGCTAGGTGGTGCTTTTGCTATGAATTGTTCCTAAATTCATGATTCCAAAATCCAGGTAGTTATGTTTGTAAAGAAAATTATGCCATATTTTTATTTCTTCCTTTTTTAGTTGAGAAGTAAGAAAAGGAATTAAGCATAATAAGGGGAAATTTTTGTGAATTGCTTAGAGGTTCAATTGAAATTGGCAAGTACCGTTATAAATATAGAATTCTCAACTCATCTTTTTTATCGTTTTCCTATATTTAAATTGGATATTAAATGTTTGATTCAGAATTTTGATTGTAAAAAAGTTTGAAAGTTAAGGTTGCTTTTATAAATCTCAAACGCCAGCTCACAAGGTCAGCTCAGTCCAGGAGGTCAGATTAGACGAACAAAACTCGGAAGAGTAGAGTTGAAGGTCCCTTCGAGATAAGCAAGGGGAATAACAACCAAGACAACAGTTGGAAGATCACGAGAGATTCCTAAAAGAGTTAGGAAGCAATAATCAAGGCACCTAATTTCAACCAACCAAAATCTTCTCATATGATCAAGGAGAACCCCATGAAATAAGGGCAAGAATCTCGGCTAACATCCCACTGAATAGCGAACAGTCTTATAAATACTATGTAATGCCCCCAAGGAACGAGAGGAACCCTAGAGGCAAAAACTAGTCATTGTACTCTTGCAATCATCATTATTGAAAGACAAGGAGCAAGAGTCTCCATTAAAGAGAAGATTAGTCGAGCTACCGAGCTGGTGAACCACTATATTCCTATTGTGTTAATTCCCCAACTCTCTGACAATTCTCAGTATCATTCACTAGAATCTAGTATCTCAGATCCCAACAATTCCAATATTGTTTCTTTCATTTACTCGTCATCACAAATTTGCATCACGTTAAAATACACCATCAGTTTGACGCCATCTGTGGGAACGACTGTTCCTGTTACAAATAAAGTTGATTTTCCAGTGACTGATGGTATCAACGCGAAACATGAGCCAAAGTCGGACCAATCCTCTAGGGATGCAAGATCAACAGGAAGCCGCAAATAATAGGCAACCAGAAAATACTCAAGAAACAGATCCCCCCATGGGGGGCCTTCCCATGAATAATGAGATGAAGGCCCTTCGTCTTGTCAATAAACGTCTGATAAAACAGAACGAAAAGCTCTTAGAACTCCTACAACGCCCACTGGAGGCACAACCGGCCCAAGGAGGCCAGAATAACCCACCACCAAGAGAGCAACCGCATCTCGACCCCCTCAGAGAAGTTAATGAGGTGGGAGAGGATAGCCAAACCTTTGGGCAAGAAACTCGCCTACCCCCTAGGAATGGACACAACGAGGAAGTGCAAAGTCAATATAAGGAAGGGGAGAGGACTGACTTCTTCCCTTATCAACAGGATAGAAGAGAACACCACTGGGAGCAACGTTTTAATGATATCCAACAAGAGCTCAACCAGATGAAAGAGGTAATGAAGAGCAAGGCCCTAGTCACTATGGATGCTTTGGTGCAGCAAACCGAATCCCCATTCACTGCTGGGGTGCTGCACTTCCCTCTCCCACCTAAATTCAGAATGCCGTAGGTGGATGCTTTCGATGGGACAAAAGATCCCGTGGACCACCTCAACACCTACAAAAACCAAAAGGAGTTTCATGGATATCAAGATCCAGTGAGATGTAGGGCCTTTGCTATCACCCTGAAGGGCTCAGCCTTAGCATGGTTCAACAGTTTCCCCCCAGCCTTGATTTTCACTATTAAAAAGCTGTCAATCTCATTTGTGTCCCACTTCATTGGAGCTTAGACCTATAGGAAATCGAGCTACTATTTGTTAAATGTGAAACAGGGACCTGATAAGAACCTACGGTCTTATGTCCAACGGTTCAACTCAGAATCCTTGAAGGTGGATGTCTCAGACAAAAAATTTACTATTACAGCCTTCATAGTAGGTATGGGGGTTCAGTCAAAAGACCTGATATTTTCTATCTCAAAGAACCCCCAGGCTAATATGGCGGAGGTGCTCGCCAAAGCAGAAAAATACATAAATTGTGAGGAAGCACTCCTCTCCAAGGTCGGGAGCTCTTCATCGAGAAAGGAGAAAGGGAAGGAATAAAAGAAGAGAGAACGAAGTCCCAGAAAGGAAAGAGAATGAGGCAAGTCTCCAAGAAGAGACAGAGAGCGCTCCCCGAAGAGAAGGAGAAATGTCAAGGATCGCCTTGGCCCTCCACAACCAGAGCTACAACCAAGGTATGCACCCCGACAGCTCACCCCCTTGACTGCTATAGTGTCTCAAATACTGTATGAGGTGAAAAATGAGAAGTTCTTAAGGTGGCCACCCCTAATGAAAGCAAACCCGACAAAAAGGGATCCTACGAAGTATTGTGACTTCCACAGAGACCATGGTCATCACACCGACGAATGTATCCAATTGAAGAGAAAAATAGAATTTCTAATCCGGCGAGGGCAGCTACGACGCTATATGGCAAATGATAATCAAAATTGAGCTCTCCCACCCCCACCCCCTCAGCGTCAAGCGTCAGAACCACACCAGCAACCTATGGAGGAGATCAGAGTGATATCTGGAGGATTTGCCGGAAGAGGAGGATCCAGCTCTACCAGAAAGGCCCACTTGCGAAAAATCAGAGCAACAGAAGCTCCCGAAGTATATACTGTGTCTAAATCTCCACATTTAGACATGACTATCACTTTTTCAGATTCAGATCTGGAGGGCTGCCAACATCCCCACGACGACCCTTTGGTGGTAAGAGCTGTGGTGGCTAACAGGACTATCCATCGTGTTTTGATTGACAATGGCAGCTCGACAGACATCATTTTTGCTTCTGCTTTCGACAAAATAGATATAGGGAGGGAAAAACTTGAACCAGTAAGTGCCCACCTATTGGGATTCTCAGGAGAAAGGGTGTTGCCCCTGGGGTCAATCCAACTCATCTTGACCTTAGGTGACCCACCTTGTCAGACTACAACAACTGTGAAATTCCTAGTGGTTGATGCACCTTCAACATACAATATGCTCCTCGGAAGACCCTCGCTCAATTCTATAAGAGCTATTCCCTCTGCCTATCACCTTGTAGTGAAGTTTTCAATAGAAAACGGAGTTGGATTGGTTCGAGGAGACCAGCGCGTAGCACGGGAAAGCTGCATGACATCCATGAGAAATAAGGAGGTTGAGAACATCCAATTGGATGAGCTTGACATGAGGGATGAACTCGAGACCAGGCCAACACTGTCAGAAGAACTGGAACCTGTTCAAATTGATGAGGAGCCGGAGCATCTTGTTTACGTTGGATCCAAGCTGAGCAAGGAGATCAAGGATCTCCTCATCGAATTCCTGAAAAGGAACAAGGAAGTTTTTGCATGGAAGCAAGAGGACATGAAAGGGATTGATCCCTCTGTCATCACTCACAAGCTCAGCGTGAATCCAGCCTGTAAGCCCATTAAGCAGAAGAGGAGGAGCTTCACCCTAGAGCGTCAGAAAATCATCAACAAAGAGGTCAGCAAGCTTCTTCACGCAAAAGCCATTCGAGAAGTGGATTACCCAGTCTGGCTAGCCAATGTAGTCCTAGTCAAGAAGACAAACAGAAAATTGTGTCTTTGCATTAACTTTACAGACCTCAACCGTGCTTGCCCGAAAGATAGTTTTCTTTTACCCCGGATAGATTTGATTGTAGATGCCAATGCGGGACATGAGCTCCTCAGCTTCATGGTTGCCTTCTCGGGGTACAATCAGATCAGGATGGATCCTAGTGACCAAGAGAAAACCTCGTTCATAACTGAGCAAGGGATGTACTGCTATCAAGTGATGCCTTTCAGGTTAAAAAATGCAGGAGCCACTTACCAGGCCCTAGTGAATAAGATGTTTCAAAAACAGATTGGGACCTCCATGGAGGTCTATATTGACGACATGCTGGTCAAGTCACTGAAGGCAGAGCTCCACATTGGGCACCTAGCAGAGTCGTTTCAGGTCCTGAGAGAATACAAGATGAAGCTTAACCCTAGTAAGTGTGCCTTTGGGGTGTCAGCAGGAAAATTTCTGGGATTCATAGTTAATAGCAGAGGGATAGAGGCTAACCCAGAGAAGGTAAAAGCAGTGTTGGATATGCAGCTTCCCTCCAACACGAGGGAAATATAGTGTTTAACCAGGAGAATAGCTGCCCTGAGTCGTTTCGTTTTCAGATCAAGCGACAAGTGTCAGCCTTTCTTTCGAGTCTTAAAGAAAGATTTTCAATGGGATGCTCGGTGTGAAGAAACCTTCAAAGCATTGAAAGAATACTTGAGCTCCCCACCTGTCTTGGTAAGTCCGTTAGAAGGAGAAGTACTTATCCTTTACCTGGCTGTCTCAGAGTTCTCAACCAACGCAGCGCTAATAAGAGAGAAGGACAGAGCTCAACAACCAGTTTACTACTGCAGCCGAGCTCTGAGGGGGGGGCAGAAGAAAGGTATCCTAAAATGGAAAAACTCATTTTAGCCTTAGTGACAATTGTCAGGAGACTAAGACCCTACTTCCAAGCTCATATTATCGAAGTCCCAACAGATCAACCTATGAAGCAGGTGCTACACAAGCCAGAATCTTCGGGGAGACTAGTTAAATGGGCCATTGAACTTAGTGAGTTTGACATCAGATACAAGCCAAGGACAGCCATTAAGGGGCAGATATTGGCAGATTTCATCGCCGAATTCACAATTGGGATACCTGCAGAAACAGCGCAGTTAGTATCTGACCTCCCCACGTGAAAACTTTTAGTAGATGGAGCTATCAATGCTCAGGGCGGTGAAGCTGGTTTGATTTTGACCTCCTTGACGAGATAGATGTTGAATAAGCACTAAGATTTGGATTCAAAGCTTCAAACAATGAAGCCGAGTATGAGGCAGTCATAGCAGACNTGAGATAGATGTTGAATAAGCACTAAGATTTGGATTCAAAGCTTCAAACAATGAAGCCGAGTATGAAGCAGACATAGCAGACCTCAGCTTAGCTCATTCAATGGAAGCTGAGCAACTGGAGATCTGCAGTGACTCACAACTCGTGGTGAAACAGATAGAAGGTGCTTTACGAGGCTAAGGGTGAGAAGATGATCCTTTATCTTAGGAAGGTGCAAGAATTGATCAAGAAATTTGTACAAGTAAAAATCAGACATGTCCCTAGAACTGAAAATTCGAGGGCAGACATTTNTAGGAAGGTGCAAGAATTGATCAAGAAATTTGTACAAGTAAAAATCAGACATGTCCCTAGAACTGAAAATTCGAGGGCAAACATTTTGGCAAAGTTGGCAATAGCTTCTCAAGAAAATATGGACAGGTTGATCCCCGTGGAGCATCTGGCGGAACCATTTGTGTATATTGAGAATGAAGAAGTTTTTCCTGTGTAGAGTCCATCAAGCTGGATGGACCCCATCGTGGAGTATCTCCAGATAGGACCTTACCGGAAGACAACAAGGAAACAACAAAGCTGAGAACCAGGTCAACTAGATTTTCCATTTTATAGGGAAACTTATACAGATGAGGTTTTTCAGTGCCACTCCTCAAATGCGTGGGGAGCAAGGACGCTGATTATATACTCAGGGAAATTCATGAAGGAATCTGTGGCAATCACATCGGAGCTCGGGCTTTGGCAGGAAAGACATTAAGGCGGGGGTATTTCTAACTCACTTTGCTCAAGGATTCAATAGACCTGGTCAAAAAATGCAAGGCTTGCCAGATGCATGCCAAATATCCCTTACTGTCTACTAGAGTTCCTGACTTTAGTGATAAGCCCTTGATCGTTCCAACAGTAGGGTCTAGATATACTAGGGTCTCTTCCCACTGGTGCGGGACAATGCAAGTTCGCCATTGTAGGGGTGGATTACTTTACCAAGTGGGCAGAGGTAGAGCCCTTAGCAACCATTACAAAACAAAAGGTTCAGAATTTTACCTGAAAATCTATAATTTACCGATTTGGGATCCCAGAGCAATTGTGTCAGATAATGGAAAGCAATTCGATAACCCACAGTTCAAAAACTTCTGTGCCNGGGACAATGCAAGTTCGCCATTGTAGGGGTGGATTACTTTACCAAGTGGGCAGAGGTAGAGCCCTTAGCAACCATTACAAAACAAAAGGTTCAGAATTTTACCTGAAAATTCATAATTTACCGATTTGGGATCCCAGAGCAATTGTGTCAGATAATGGAAAGTAGTTCGATAACCCGCAATTCAAAAACTTCTGTGCCGAGCTCGGAATAAAGAATTATTTTTCTGCCCCAGCTCATCCTCAGTCTAATGGACAAGCAGAAGTCACAATCAGTACTATAAAGTCCGCCCTGAAGACCAAGCTGGACAATCTGAAGGGTAAATGGGTGGAACACCTCCCAGAAGTACTATGGGCTTATAGGACAACCACTAAGTCGGTAACACAAGAGACTNTTTTCTGCCCCAGCTCATCCTCAGTCTAATGGACAAGCAGAAGTCACGATCAGTACTATAAAGTCCGCCCTGAAGACCAAGCTGGACAATCTGAAGGGTAAATGGGTGGAACACCTCCCAGAAGTACTATGGGCTTATAGGACAACCACTAAGTCGGTANGCTGGACAATCTGAAGGGTAAATGGGTGGAGCACCTCCCAAAAGTACTATGGGCTTGTAGGACAACCACTAGGTCGGTAACACAAGAGACTCCATTTACTTTGGCTTTCGGTTCTGAGGCAATNTATGGGCTTATAGGACAACCACTAAGTCGGTAACACAAGAGACTCCATTTGCTTTGGCTTTCGGTTCTGAGGCAGTGGCGCCTGTGGAAGTTGGGCTCTCTTCAATTAGGACAGAATTAGCAAATGAGAAAAATAATGATAATTCCCTTCTGCTAAGTTTGGATCTTTTGGAAGAAAAGAGGGAGGCAGCACTGAACAACATAAAGAGCTACCAAAGGAAGGTAGCTAGGTACTACGACAGGAAGGTCAAACATAGGAGTTTCAAGGTTAGAGATCTGGTACTAAGGAAGCTTCTGCTGGCAAGAAAGGATCTCACTCATGGAAACCNTGGCGCCTGTGGAAGTTGGGCTCTCTTCAATTAGGACAGAATTAGCAAATGAGAAAAATAATGATAATTCCCTTCTGCTAAGTTTGGATCTTTTGGAAAAAAAGAGGGAGGCAGCACTGAACAACATAAAAAGCTATCAAAGGAAGGCAGCTAGGTACTACGAAAGGAAGGTCAAGCATAGGAGTTTCAAGGTTAGAGATCTGGTACTAAGGAAGCTTCTGCTGGCAAGAAAGGATCTCACTCATGGAAACCTGGGGCCTAACTGGGAAGGTCCATACATAGTCTCTCGAGTGATTAGACCGGGAAATTATGAGTTACAAACGAAAGAAGGGAAAGTCTTACCCCATTCATGGAATGCAGAACATCTTAGAAAATTTTTTCAGTAAGTTTGTCTTGTATTATGAACCATTGTTTTAAATATATATATATATATATATATATATATATATAGCAAGTCTGTGATTCATCTATCCTTATGAGCATACAAAAAAAAAAAGAGCCCTAGAGCTTAGTATGAACTCATTAGTTCATAAAAAGAGCCTCAGAGCTCACGATAAACTCACTAGTTCACAAAAAGAGCCTTAGAGCTCACGATGAACTCATCAGTTCATAAAAAGAGCTCTGGAGCTTAGTATGAACTCATTAGTTCATAAAAAGAACTTTAGAGTTCACGATGAACTCATCAGTTCATAAAAAGAGCCCTGGAGCTCAATATGAACTCATTAGTTCATAAAAAGAGCCCTAGAGCTCAATATGAACTCATTAGTTCATAAAAAGAGTCTTAGAGCTCACGATGAACTCACTAGTTCATAAAAAGAGCCTTAGAGCTCACGAAGAANGCAAAAAAAAAAAAGAGCCCTAGAGCTCAGTATGAACTCATTAGTTCATAAAAAGAGTCTTAGAGCTCACGATGAACTCACTAGTTCATAAAAAGAGCCTTAGAGCTCACGAAGAACTCATTAGTTCAGAAAAAGAGTTTTAGAGCTCACGATGAATTCGTCAGTTCATAGAAAGAGCCCTAGAGCTCACGCAGAACTTACCTGTTAATAAAGAAAGCCCTGAACTCATGATAAATTTATCGGTTCATAAGAAGAGCTCANAAGAGCCCTAGAGCTCACGCAGAACTTACCTGTTAATAAAGAAAGCCCTGAACTCACGATAAATTTATCGGTTCGTAAGAAGAGCTGAAGAGCTCAGAATGAACTTACTAATTCATTACAAAGAACGATAAACTCATCAGTTCATGGTAAGAATATTAGGGTTCGCGATGAATTCATCAAAAAAGTCATGGAGCTTAGAAACATCAGAGATTACAAAACAAAAGACTTCTTCAAATCACAAATCGTTCAAGATATGTAGCAAATATGGGAGAGTTGAGGTTTTAAGAACATCAGCAGTCACAAGGAAACAATCAAGCAAAATTCCTAGTCGTCTCTCCAACTCAGTTATCCTTTCCTTCAGACGAAGGTTCTCCTCTTTCAGTTCATCCCTTTCCTTCTCAGCTAATGATAGAAGATCTATCAGCTTTTGCCAGCAGTGGAAAACAGAACTTCCCCCAGGCCAGAGTCTAAGGTAGGGGAAGAAAACCCATCCCTCTTGCGCCTCTTCGAAGGGGCTCCAGCGTCTTCGCTTTTATTAGATTCTGAAGAAAAAGAGTCAAGTTCAGGGAAAAAAGGAAAGTCTTGTTCAGCCACAGCAGCACTAAACCAGAACAGATTGTTTGATGTCATAAGCTCAGAGAAGGACATGGGCTCAGCTTGGGTCATTAGTTCCACCCTCATCAATTCAAGTAAGTCTAGATTAGGAACACCTGCATATCAAGAAACAAGATGAGCAGAGAACATCATAAAATTTGATCCCAATAGAAAGATCCTAATCGCTTTCACCTCAGTAAGAATAGCTCTTCCAGGATCGAGGGACTCTGCACTCTCTAGTGCCCACCTCAGAAGACCCCCACGAGTCACTTGAAACAAAAAAGAAGCGCTGAGCTCATCCTGAAGGAAGGGAGGGGAGACCAAACACTAAATAACGAAATCAGAAATCTCTCCACCAAAAGCAGACGAAGCATGGAACTTCATCCTCCTCAAGGGTAAAAAAGTGGAGAAACTCGGCAACCGTAGGAAACTCGCTATTATCTCGCAGATGCCAAAAGAGGAAGAAACTGGTCATGACAGCTCATCCCATGGGTGAAAGACGAGAAGGAAANATATGGGAGAGTTGAGGTTTTAAGAACATCAGCAGTCACAAGGAAACAATCAAAGCAAAATTCCTAGTCGTCTCTCCAACTCAGTTATCCTTTCCTTCAGACGAAGGTTCTCCTCTTTCAGTTCATCTCTTTCCTTCTCAGCTGATGACAGAAGATCTATTAGCTTTTGCCCAGCAGTGGAGANCGATAAACTCATCAGTTCATGGTAAGAATATTAGGGTTCGCGATGAATTCATCAAAAAAGTCATGGAGCTTAGAAACATCAAAGATTACAAAATAAAAGACTTCTTCAAATCACAAATCGTTCACGATATGTAGCAAATATGGGAGAGTTGAGGTTTTAAGAACATCAGCAGTCACAAGGAAACAATCANAACAGAGCAGAAAAGGGGGCAGACATAGCGGATTCGGGCGAAAAAGAGAAGAGAAGGAAATATAAGGCATTAAGCCCTCAAGAATAACAAAAGAATACCCGGGGAGAAGTGATAGCTANAAGACTTCTTCAAATCACAAATCGTTCACGATATGTAGCAAATATGGGAGAGTTGAGGTTTTAAGAACATCAGCAGTCACAAGGAAACAATCAAGCAAAATTCCTAGTCGTCTCTCCAACTCAGTTATCCTTTCCTTCAGACGAAGGTTCTCCTCTTTCAGTTCATCCCTTTCCTTCTCAGCTAATGATAGAAGATCTATCAGCTTTTGCCAGCAGTGGAAANCTCCAAAGAGGGGTCCAGAACATTAAAGAAAGGTCAAAACAGACCCTTGCAATTCAAGAGTTCAGCGAGTCTGAGATGAGGAATTCAATGCACACAAGCAGCTACNTTTGCCCAGCAGTGGAGAACAGAACTTCCCCCAGGCCAGAGTCTAAGGTAGGGGAAGAAAACCCATCCCTCTTGCGCCTCTTCGAAGGGGCTCCAGCGTCTTCGCTTTTATTAGATTCTGAAGAAAAAGAGTCAAGTTCAGGGAAAAAAGGAAAGTCTTGTTCAGCCACAGCAGCACTAAACCAGAACAGATTGTTTGATGTCATAANTCACCTTGCCAATGGTACATGACAGCCCCGAAGCTCGAAACATTGGCACAAGAGGATAGAGTATGATAGTATGCTCTCCACCTTGCTTAATCAGAACGGCTGAACTCGCAAAATAGGGAAAAGAACCTGATCAATGGCTACACATGCACATATCCCTTNATTAGTTCCACCCTCATCAATTCAAGTAAGTCCAGATTAGGAACACCTGCATATCAAGAAACAAGATGAGCAGAGAACATCATAAAATTTGATCCCAATAGAAAGATCCTAATCGCTTTCACCTCAGTAAGAATAGCTCTTCCAGGATCGAGGGACTCTGCACTCTCTAGTGCCCACCTCAGAAGACCCCCACGAGTCACTTGAAACAAAAAAGAAGCGCTGAGCTCATCCTGAAGGAAGGGAGGGGAGACCAAACACTAAATAACGAAATCAGAAATCTCTCCACCAANGTTTGTCTGTCAAGGTCAGCTATGCAGGTCAACAAATGAGAGCTACTTAAGGGTAAGAATTCAGGTACTCCTTGTCTTATATTTCAAATAGCTAAAAACTAGACCCCTACTGTGTATGCAAAACTAGTTATGCAAATCTCCTATCCATTTGCTGAGAGAGGGAAAGGGTTGAGAAGATTGCATCACGCAGTAGAAGTTACATAGTTGTAGTCTGGTTTAAAATTGACACAACCATGAGTTGATAAGTTTAAAAAACTGGCTTCGTATCCTAAATCTTTGAGGATGAAGTAAGGCCAAAGCTCTAGTGGTCAGTTGCTGGAGTTCGGACAGAAGCAGGGTGAAGAGCTGGAAGCTCAGCTAGGCACATCAGCAGTTATTCCTAACTTTTTTATTTCAAGGATATCTGAATCACCCCCTGAAGCAAAGGGGGAAGAGTTGAGGAATATCATATTTGATAAATGATAAAATAAAGCAACAAGTTGGAAAGCAAAGGGAAACAAGAGCCATAAGCTGTAAATTAAACACAAAATGTTACAATTCTGACATTTTCGTTTCAAATTCCGTTTCAAAATGTTACAATTCTGAGATAATTAGCCCAAAGCTACACAAAAAAAAAAAAAAAACTTGTTCTGCATCCTAAGTTTCTGATGAGGGAATAAGGCCAGAGGTCTGTTGGTTAGTTGTCGGAGCTGGGTAGAAGCAGGCTCAGAAGCTGGAAGCTCAGCAAAAGTGATGGGCAAATCACAGAGTTTGGGAAAGATCCAATGAAAGGAGCTTCTGAATGTGGGGTCTCTGCAGAAGGTGGGAGAACTGAAGCCTCAGTGGCAAGGCCAACAAAGGAGGGGAGCTCGACAGCAGGGATGTCTGAAGAGGTCAGGGGCTCACCTTCACCTTCTACTTCAGCCACCTCTATGTCTTCATCGCTGGGAACATCAAAGTCAAAATTCAAGCCAGGGTAGGCCTCCTCAGCTTTTCCTTGGAAAATAAGCCACCCAGAGACCCATTTGGTTGCAACATCATCCCGCAGCTTGTCAATGTCTTTATCCTTTGCATATATAACAGCATTCAGGTCTTCAAACGCGCTGCAAAGGGCTCCATTAGTGTTAAATAGGGCAACAAAATCTCTGATTAAACTTGCAAAAGAGCTCTGAGCAGCAGAAGCCTTCTGGCTAGCCTTGGCCCAGGCTTCTCTAGCCTTTCTCTCCCCCTCCTCAGCTTTGGCCTTCGCGACTTCTAAACCCTCAATGGTGGAAGCCTACTTCCCCACTTTGTCTTGAAGCTCCTATAGCTGAGCTCGCAAATCATCATTTTCAAAAGCCAACTCGACAACCTTAACTTCATAAGCCTTCACCATTTTGGCAGAATTCTCCGCAGACAGGACCCTGTTCATCAAGTTCTTGGCATGGATAGCAGACTTGGGGCAAGAGAAAAACAAACAAAAGTTAGAAAAGTTCAAAAAGAAAGAGGAGGTCATAAATGTGAGCTAGAACTTATCACAGTTAATCCATGAAGAATAGAGCTTATTGAATCCTCAAGAGACAGTGAAAAGACCCTTTTTATATCAGCATTGAGAAGAATAGAGGAGAGGGCCCCTACAGCAAGGTCGAGGTTATCAAGAAAGGAGCCCTCGCTTTTGCCTACCTTGAGGAGCTCCTCCTTTACAGCCTTGGAACCCTCAGGAAGGGAATGATTGACTGGTGCAACAGGAGGATTAAGAGAGCCAAGATCTGGGAGGTCGTCTCCACAACTCTCTCGACCTCAGAAACAGATAGGGTTGTCTGTCCTGGCGCAGCAACACTTGGAGTAGCAGGAAAAAAAGNAGGTCGTATCCACAACTCTCTCGACCTCAGAAATAGAGAGGGTTGTTTGTCCTGGGGCAGCAACGCTTGGAGTAGTAGGAAAAAAGCCTTGGGAAGAGAAGTCTGGGATAGCTAGAGCAGAGGGAGTGAGTGACATGCCTGTCCTTGGCACCTTGGCAGGAGTGGAGCCATCGGCAAAGCTGGGTCCTAATTTGCATTTGGCACTGCTCTTGCTGTTNCATGCCTGTCCTTGGCACCTTGGCAGGAGTGGAGCCATCGACAAAGCTGGGTCCTGATTTGCATTTGGCGCTACTCTTGCTGTTGCTACCCTTGATATTCTTCATTTGAGAAAGTTTAGCCCTGAGTTTAGCAGTAGTGGGCTCCATTGATGATGAACCTGCGAGACCTAAGAATAGCTAAGCCTCACCCTTAGACTGAGAAAAGAGGAGAAAAGGTACAAAGAAAAAGTGTTACCTGATATATCTTCAACGGAAAGCGGGATGGGGACCAGCAATAGAAAGTGGAAGGGGAGCTTCAACCCTCACCTCAAGAAGGCAGAACCCGTGTTCTACGAGAGCCCAAGGTTGGATGAGCTCAAAATATTTCTCTGGTTTTCACTTTTCTAATTTCTGTAATACTCGCTCCTCTTCAGCGTTGAGCTCAGGTCTAATACCTAGAAAACCAAGGAAAATAAGAAGTAAGTTAACAAAGTAGCTAGACTTGGAGTAAATACGGTCTGGGCAGAAACATACTCAAATTTTTTGGGGCAGACCACTCTGTAGGGATGGGGAGGGTATCAATTTTATCCTCTGAGTTGAACTCCCACTATATATCGCCTATAAAGAAAAATCATTTCTTCCAACCCTTATGGGAGCTTGGCCTTAGTCCTCTTGAAAATATACAGAAAGCCGTCAGAGGAGGTCTGCTTGACATTGAACAGCTCCATAAGTAAGGAAACTGTAGGGACCCCAAGCTTATGGTCCTTAAAAAAGACTAGTAAACCCTCAAGAACACCCCAGAAGTTGGGGGAGAGCTGGGCAGGGCAGACATTGAAGTGCTGAAGGACAACTTTGATAAAAGGATGAAGGGGGAAGCGAAGTCCATTATCAAAAGCTGCCAGGAAGAAACAGGCCTTCTTATGGACATGGTGAACATATGTGGTGTACTCATCAGGACTCTAGGGCTGAACCCCTGGGGTGAAACGAAAACGAGCATTGAAAACCTTCAGGTCAATAGGGGTAAGTCCGCTGGAACCTACAAGTTCAGCGTTCCTAAAGGCAGCCCCTACGCCTGAACCAATGACTCCAACACCACTCACCTTGCCCTTACCCTTGTCAGCACTAAGGGGTACACGAGAGGAAGATGAGGGGAGTTCATTGGAGTCCACCTCAGTATCGATAGCCTCAACACCGGGGAAGTTGTCAATCTCATCACCTACATCCCCTAAATCAGAATCTTTCTCAGCAGACCTTTCGCCTAGGAGGAAAACAAAGAANACCAGGGAAGTTGTCAATCTCATCACCTACATCCCCTAAATCAGAATCTTTCTCAGCAGACCTTTCGCCTAGGAGAAAAACAAAGAAGGGAGTTGCTCCAGAGGAGGCAGACATGATTGACAAAGAGAAAGGCAAGTCGAAAGAATTATAAAAATGAGGAATACTAACTAAACACCCCCTGATAATCCTAGGGTCAGCACTGTACCTCCTGACAGTAAGAATTCACACAGTGGAGTTCCAATCCACAAAGCGGGGAAGAAAAGATAGGCAACGATCGCGATTCCAAAAGGAAAAGAATCGAAAAACCCAGAAAAACAATGGCCATCTCGAAGTCGAGGGATCCAGAGTGAGGAAAGGTAAGAGAAAGAGAAAGGGGTAGAAGGAAGTGTACCTAGACAGGGAAGTGAGCAACAAACAGAAGCCAAAGAACAAAATTAGAGGAGAGGAACAAAGCAAGACTTCGAGTCGAACCCAGAAAGCACAGTCTAGAGCAAAGAATAAGGGAATCGCGTGGAGGAAAGCCCAGAAATCACAGAGAGAAAGAGCCGGAGACGAAGGTGAACATCGTAGAAGATGAACGGTGGTTTGTACGTTTTCTTTTAGCCATTTTGAGCATTTAAGGCTTGAAAGACGTGGGATGAGGCGTGCGCGGAAACTAAGGGAGCCATGATTGCTACTACCGTCAAAAAGCCCCTTCCACGTGCATCTCACATGTAGGCTAAGGTCAGCTAGGCGCAGGTCTAGTTCAAGGTAAAAGCAGCTCACCCCATGCCCAAGCTCGTTTGGGCCAAGGGTTGGGGGGGCAACTGATGACACCTTAAAATAAATCTCAAACGCCAGCTCAGGAGGTCAGCTCAGCCTAGAAGGTCAGACTAGATAGAACTCAGAAGAGTAGAGCTGAAGGTCCCATCGAGATAAGCAAGGGCAATAACAACCAAGACAACAGCTGGAAAATCACGAGAGATTCCTAAAAGTGTTAGGAAGTAATAATCAAGGCACCTAATCTCAACCAACCAAATTCTTCTCCTATAATCAAGGAGAACCCCACGAAATAAGGGCAAGAATCTCGACTAAGATCCCACTAAATAGGGAACAGCCCTATAAATACTATGTAACGCCCCCAAGGAACGAGAGGAACCTAGAGGCAAAAACTAGCCATTGTACTCTTGCAATCATCATTATTGAAAGACAAAGAGCAAGAGTCTCTATTAAAGAGTGGATTAACCGAGCTCCCGAACTGGTGAACCACTATATTCCTACTGTGTTAATTCCCCAACTCTCCGATAATTCTCAGTATCATTCACTCGAGTCTAGTAGCTTAGATCCCAACAATTCCAATATTGTTTCTTTCATTTACTCGTCATCACAAATTTGCATCACGTTGAAATCCACCATCAGGACCAATTCTCCAAATTTCTCTGTAGAAGTATATTCTTAAACTTGACGTAATATGATGACAGTGAACCTTGGAAAGACTTGAACTGTCAACATTTTGTGTTTGTGATCTCTGATTGCATATTTCCTGGGTCTTTGCCGCTACTTCTCGCAACATTTTACTGAGACATCTGGGTAGCCTTTAGCATAGATCCAATTTAAAGATTCCAGTAAAGAGTACTCTAGTTCTATTTTATGTTGTTTGATCATGGTGATATTTCTCTCTTACAANAAAACCTCGTTCATAACTGAGCAAGGGATGTACTGCTATCAAGTGATGCCTTTCAAGTTAAAAAATGCAGGAGCCACTTACCAGGCCNGGATCCTAGTGACCAAGAGAAAACCTCGTTCATAACTGAGCAAGGGATGTACTGCTATCAAGTGATGCCTTTCAAGTTAAAAAATGCAGGAGCCACTTACCAGGCCCTAGTGAATAAGATGTTTCAAAAATAGATTGGGACCTCCATGGAGGTCTATATTGACGACATGCTGGTCAAGTCACTGAAGGCAGAGCTCCACATTGGGCACCTAGCAGAGTCGTTTCAGGTCCTGAGAGAATACAAGATGAAGCTTAACCCTAGTAAGTGTGCCTTTGGGGTGTCAGCAGGAAAATTTCTGGGATTCATAGTTAATAGCAGAGGGATAGAGGCTAACCCAGAGAAGGTAAAAGCAGTGTTGGATATGCAGCTTCCCTCCAACACGAGGGAAATATAGTGTTTAACCAGGAGAATAGCTGTCCTGAGTCGTTTAGTTTTCAGATCAAGTGACAAGTGTCAGCCTTTCTTTCGAGTCTTAAAGAAAGATTTTCAATGGGATGCTCGGTGTGAAGAAACCTTCAAAGCATTGAAAGAATACTTGAGCTCCCCACCTGTCTTGGTAAGTCCGTTAGAAGGAGAAGTACTTATCCTTTACTTGGCTATCTCAGAGTTCTCAACCAACGCAGCGCTAATAAGAGAGAAGGACAGAGCTCAACAACTAGTTTACTAGTGTAGCCGAGCTCTGAGGGGGGGTAGAAGAAAGGTATCCTAAAATGGAAAAACTCATTTTAGCCTTAGTGACAACTGTCAGGAGACTAAGACCCTACTTCCAAGCTCATATTATCGAAGTCCCAATAAATCAACCTATGAAGCAGGTGCTACACAAGCCAGAATCTTCGGGGAGACTAGTTAAATGGGCCATTGAACTTAGTGAGTTTGACATCAGATACAAACCCAGGACAGCCATTAAGGGGCAGATATTGGCAGATTTCATCGCAGAATTCACAATTGGGATACCTGCAGAAACAGCGCAGTTAGTATCTGACCTCCCCACGTGAAAACTTTCAGTAGATGGAGCTGTCAA
Source organism: Ilex paraguariensis (assembly GCA_963454935.2). Taxonomy (NCBI): domain Eukaryota; kingdom Viridiplantae; phylum Streptophyta; class Magnoliopsida; order Aquifoliales; family Aquifoliaceae; genus Ilex; species Ilex paraguariensis. Next base: position 676,111 of record CAUOFW020001436.1, read on the forward strand.
TGCTCAGGGCAGTGGAGCTGGTTTGATTTTGACCTCCCTTGATGAGATAGATGTTGAATAAGCACTAAGATTTGGATTCAAAGCTTCAAACAATGAAGCCGAGTATGAAGCAGACATAGCAGACCTCAGCTTAGCTCATTCAATGGAAGCTGAGCAACTGGAGATCTGCAGTGACTCACAACTCGTGGTGAAACAGATAGAAGGTGCTTTACGAGGCTAAGGGTGAGAAGATGGTCCTTTATCTTAGGAAGGTGCAAGAATTGATCAAGAAATTTGTACAAGTAAAAATCAGACATGTCCCTAGAACTGAAAATTCGAGGGCAAACATTTTGGCAAAGTTGGCAATAGCTTCTCAAGAAAATATGGACAGGTTGATCCCCGTGGAGCATCTGGCGGAACCATTTGTGTATATTGAGAATGAAGAAGTTTTTCCTGTGCAGAGTCCATCAAGCTGGATGGACCCCATCGTGGAGTATCTCCAGATAGGACCTTACCGGAAGACAACAAGGAAACAACAAAGCTGAGAACCAGGTCAACTAGATTTTCCATTTTATAGGGAAACTTATACAGATGAGGTTTTTCAGTGCCACTCCTCAAATGCGTGGGGAGCAAGGACGCTGATTATATACTCAGGGAAATTCATGAAGGAATCTGTGGCAATCACATCGGAGCTCGGGCTTTGGCAGGAAAGACATTAAGGCGGGGGTATTTCTAACTCACTTTGCTCAAGGATTCAATAGACCTGGTCAGAAAATGCAAGGCTTGCCAGATGCATGCCAACATCCCTTACTGTCTACTAGAGTTCTTGACTTTAGTGATAAGCCCTTGATCGTTCCAATAGTAGGGTCTAGATATACTAGGGTCTCTTCCCACTGGTGCGGGACAATGCAAGTTCGCCATTGTAGGGGTGGATTACTTTACCAAGTGGGCAGAGGTAGAGCCCTTAGCAACCATTACAAAACAAAAGGTTCAGAATTTTACCTGAAAATCTATAATTTACCGATTTGGGATCCCAGAGCAATTGTGTCAGATAATGGAAAGCAATTCGATAACCCACAGTTCAAAAACTTCTGTGCCGAGCTCGGAATAAAGAATTATTTTTCTGCCCCAGCTCATCCTCAGTCTAATGGACAAGCAGAAGTCACAATCAGTACTATAAAGTCCGCCCTGAAGACCAAGCTGGACAATCTGAAGGGTAAATGGGTGGAGCACCTCCCAAAAGTACTATGGGCTTGTAGGACAACCACTAGGTCGGTAACACAAGAGACTCCATTTACTTTGGCTTTCGGTTCTGAGGCAATGGCGCCTGTGGAAGTTGGGCTCTCTTCAATTAGGACAGAATTAGCAAATGAGAAAAATAATGATAATTCCCTTCTGCTAAGTTTGGATCTTTTGGAAGAAAAGAGGGAGGCAGCACTGAACAACATAAAGAGCTACCAAAGGAAGGTAGCTAGGTACTACGACAGGAAGGTCAAACATAGGAGTTTCAAGGTTAGAGATCTGGTACTAAGGAAGCTTCTGCTGGCAAGAAAGGATCTCACTCATGGAAACCTGGGGCCTAACTGGGAAGGTCCATACATAGTCTCTCGAGTGATTAGACCGGGAAATTATGAGTTACAAACGAAAGAAGGGAAAGTC
>CAUOFW020001436.1:678233-726383 GCA_963454935.2 Ilex paraguariensis
TTCTCCTCTTTCAGCTCATCCCTTTCCTTCTCAGCTGATGACAGAAGATCTATTAGCTTTTGCCCAGCAGTGGAGAACAGAACTTCCCCCAGGCCAGAGTCTAAGGTAGGGGAAGAAAACCCATCCCTCTTGCGCCTCTTCGAAGGGGCTCCAGCGTCTTCGCTTTTATCAGATTCTGAAGAAAAAGAGTCAAGTTCAGGGAAAAAAGGAAAGTCTTGTTCAGCCACAGCAGCACTAAACCAGAACAGATTGTCTGATGTCATAAGCTCAGAGAAGGACATGGGCTCAGCTTGGGTCATTAGTTCCACCCTCATCAATTCAAGTAAGTCCAGATTAGGAACACCTGCATATCAAGAAACAAGATGAGCAGAGAACATCATAAAATTTGATCCCAATAGAAAGATCCTAATCGCTTTCACCTCAGTAAGAATAGCTCTTCCAGGATCGAGGGACTCTGCACTCTCTAGTGCCCACCTCAGAAGACCCCCACGAGTCACTTGAAACAAAAAAGAAGCGCTGAGCTCATCCTGAAGGAAGGGAGGAGAGACCAAACACTAAACAACGAAATCAGAAATCTCTCCACCAAAAGCAGACGAAGCATGGAACTTCATCCTCCTCAAGGGTAAAAAAGTGGAGAAACTCGGCAACCGTAGGAAACTTGATATTATCTCGCAGATGCCAAAAGAGGAAGAAACTGGTCATGACAGCCCATCCCATGGGTGAAAGACGAGAAGGACACAAGCCAATATAGGCCAAAATAAATCCAATAGAAGGATGAATGGGAAGGCACAGATCTAACTCCAAAGCTGCTTCAAAGAAACAGGTCTCCCTAGGGGGAAGGTAATTACAGGATTCATCGGAGCTTGGAGCACGTAGAGGTAACTCCAAATCAAGAAAGAATTTCTTCCTTATCCTCTCTAAATCAAAGGACATCACCACTGAGGGAACAAAGTAGCGAGTATGCCACATCCACTTAACCCCAAAAGAGGTCCGCTCTTGAAACAGAGCAGAAAAGAGGGCAGACATAGCGGATTCGGGCAAAAAAGAGAAGAGAAGGAAATATAAGGCATTAAGCCCTCAAGAATAACAAAAGAATACCCGGGGAGAAGTGATAGCTAGTACTTATAGAAATCCTTTGAAGACTTCAAATTTTTAGAAAGTTGTTAATTACACGAAACCTTAAGTCGGTGGGTCTCTAGGTTTTCAAATTAAGGAAGCAGGAACCTTTTCGGTAGGAAGGATATGCATTGAAAGCAGACATCAACGACACCCCGGGATAAAACAAGCAGACCTCCAAAGAGGGATCCAGAACATTAAAGAAAGGTCAAAACAGACCCTTGCAATTCAGGAGTTCAGCGAGTCTGAGATGAGGAATTCAATGCACACAAGCAGCTGCATCTAAGCATGCTCTTCCAGGTTGTCACCTTGCCAATGGTACATGACAGCCCCGAAGCTCGAAACATTGGCACAAGAGGACAGAGTATGATAGTATGCTCTCCACCTTGTTTAATCAGAACGGCTGAACTCGCAAAACAGGGAAAAGAACCTGATCAATGGCTACACATGCACATATCCCCTAAGGCTTGCCAAAGGGACCCCTCAAACTGGGTCGGTGGTTATTTAGCCCTGGCAACAAGTCACCACCTAGCCAGTCTACTGCGCATGGAAAGGATGAACCCTTACCATGGGACAAGGGGAAAGAATCTATTTCTTTCCAACATGATAAATCCTTACCTTTAGATCTGCCACACCAAGGCAACAGTTTGACCCAAGATCCTGTTTGTCTGTCAAGGTCAGCTATGCAGGTCAACAAATGAGAGCTACTTAAGGGTAAGAATTCAGGTACTCCTTGTCTTATATTTCAAACAGCTAAAAACTAGACCCCTACTGTGTATGCAAAACTAGTTATGCAAATCTCCTATCCATTTGCTGAGAGAGGAAAAGGGTTGAGAAGATTGCATCACGCAGTAGAAGTTACATAGTTGTAGTCTGGTTTAAAATTGTCACAACCATGAGTTGATAAGTTTAAAAAACTGGTTTCGTATCTTAAATCTTTGAGGATGAAGTAAGGCCAAAGCTCTAGTGGTCAGTTGCTGGAGTTCGGACAGAAGCAGGGTGAAGAGCTGGAAGCTCAGCTAGGCACATCAACAGTTATTCCTAACTTTTTTATTTCAAGGAGATCTGAATCACCCCCTGAAGCAAATGGGGAAGAGTTGAGGAATATCATATTTGATAAATGATAAAATAAAGCAACAAGTTGGAAAGCAAAGGGAAACAAGAGCCATAAGCTGTAAATTAAACACAAAATGTTACAATTCTGACATTTTCATTTCAAATTCCGTTTCAAAATGTTACAATTCTGAGATAATTAGCCCAAAGCTACACACAAAAAAAAAACTTGTTCTGCATCCTAAGTTTCTGATGGGGGAATAAGGCCAGAGCTCTGTTGGTTAGTTGTCGGAGCTGGGTAGAAGCAGACTCAGAAGCTGGAAGCTCAGCAAAAGTGATGGGCAAATCACAGAGTTTGGGGAAGATCCAATGAAGGGAGCTTCTGAATGTGGGGTCTCTGCAGAAGGTGGGAGAACTGAAGCCTCAGTGGCAAGGCCAACAAAGGAGGGGAGCTCGACAGCAGGGATGTCTAAAGAGGTCAGGGGCTCACCTTCACCTTCTACTTCAGCCACCTCTATGTCTTCATCGCTGGGAACATCAAAGTCAAAATTCAAGCCAGGGTAGGCCTCCTCAGCTTTTCCTTGGAAAATAAGCCACCCAGAGACCCATTTGGTTGCAACATCATCCCGCAGCTTGGCAATGTCTTTATCCTTTGCATATATAACAGCATTCAGGTCTTCAAACACGCTGCAAAGGGCGCCATTAGCGTCAAATAGGGCAACAAAATCTCTGATTAAACTTGCAAAAGAGCTCTGAGCAGCAGAAACCTCTTGGCTAGCCTTGGCCCAAGCTTCCCTAGCCTTTCTCTCCCCCTCCTCAGCTTTGGCCTTCGCGACTTCTAAACCCTCAATGGTGGAAGCCTACTTCCCCACTTTGTCTTGAAGCTCCTATAGCTGAGCTCGCAAATCATCATTTTCAAAAGCCAACTCGACAACCTTAACTTCATAAGCCTTCACCATTTTGGCAGAATTCTCCGCAGACAGGACCCTGTTCATCAAGTTCTGGGCATGGATAGCAGACTTGGGGCAAGAGAAAAACAAACAAAAGTTAGAAAAGTTCAAAAAGAAAGAGGAGGTCATAAATGTGAGCTAGAACTTATCACAGTTAATCCATGAAGAATAGAGCTTATTGAATCCTCAAGAGACAGTGAAAAGACCCTTTTTATATCAGCATTGAGAAGAATAGAGGAGAGGGCCCCTACAGCAAGGTCGAGGTTATCAAGAAAGGAGCCCTCGCTTTTGCCTACCTTGAGGAGCTCCTCCTTTACAACCTTGGAACCCTCAGGAAGGGAATGATTGACTGGTGCAACAGGAGGATTAAGAGAGCCAAGATCTGGGAGGTCGTATCCACAACTCTCTCGACCTCAGAAATAGAGAGGGTTGTTTGTCCTGGGGCAGCAACGCTTGGAGTAGTAGGAAAAAAGCCTTGGGAAGAGAAGTCTGGGATAACTAGAGCAGAGGGAGTGAGTGACATGCCTGTCCTTGGCACCTTGGCAGGAGTGGAGCCATCGACAAAGCTGGGTCCTGATTTGCATTTGGCGCTACTCTTGCTGTTGCTACCCTTGATATTCTTCATTTGAGAAAGTTTAGCCCTGAGTTTAGCAGTAGTGGGCTCCATTGATGATGAACCTGCGAGACCTAAGAATAGCTAAGCCTCACCCTTAGACTGAGAAAAGAGGAGAAAAGGTACAAAGAAAAAGTGTTACCTGATATATCTTCAACGGAAAGCGGGATGGGGACCAGCAATAGAAAGTGGAAGGGGAGCTTCAACCCTCACCTCAAGAAGGCAGAACCCGTGTTCTACGAGAGCCCAAGGTTGGATGAGCTCAAAATATTTCTCTGGTTTGCACTTTTCTAATTTTCGTAATACTCGCTCCTCTTCAGCGTTGAGCTCAGGTCTAATACCTAGAAAACCAAGGAAAACAAGAAGTAAGTTAACAAAGCAGCTAGACTTGGAGTAAATACGGTCTGGGCAGAAACATACTCAAATTTTTGGGGGCAAACCACTCTGTAGGGATGGGGAGGGTATCAATTTTATCCTCTGAGTTGAACTCCCACTATATACCGCCTATAAAGAAAAATCATTTCTTCCAACCCTTATGGGAGCTTGGCCTTAGTCCTCTTGGAAATATACAGAAAGCCATCAGAGGAGGTCTGCTTGACATTGAAAAGCTCCATAAGTAAGGAAACTGNTACAGAAAGCCATCGGAGGAGGTCTGCTTGACATTGAACAGCTCCATAAGTAAAGAAACAGTAGGGACCCCAAGCTTATAGTCCTTAAAGAAGACTAGTAAACCTACAACACCCCAGAAGTTGGGGGAGAGCTGGGCAGGGCAGACATTGAAGTGCTGAAGGACAGTTTTGATAAAAGGATGAAGGGGGAAGCGAAGTCCATTATCAAAAGCTGCCAGGAAGAAACAGACCTTCTTATGGACATGGTGAACATATGTGGTGTACTCATCAGGACTCTAGGGCTGAACCCCTTGGGGGAAACGAAAACGAGCATTGAAAACCTTCAGGTCAATAGGGGTAAGTCCGCTGGAACCTACAAGTTCAGCGTTCCTAAAGGCAGCCCCTACGCCTGAACCAATGACTCCAACACCACTCACCTTGCCCTTACCCTTGTCAGCACTAGGGGGTACACGAGAGGAAGATGAGGGGAGTTCATTAGAGTCCACCTCAGNAAATCCCAACCTCACTCACCTTGCCCTTACCCTTGTCAGCACTAGGAAGTATATGAGAGGAAGATAAGGGGAGTTCCTTGGAGTCCACCTCAGTATCGATAGCCTCAACACCAGGGAAGTTGTCAATCTCATCACCTACATCCCCTAAATCAGAATCTTTCTCAGCAGACCTTTCGCCTAGGAGAAAAACAAAGAAGGGAGTTGCTCCAGAGGAGGCAGACATGATTGACAAAGAGAAAGGCAAGTCGAAAGAATTATAAAAATGAGGAATACTAACTAAACACCCCCTGATAATCCTAGGGTCAGCACTGTACCTCCTGACAGTAAGAATTCACACAGTGGAGTTCCAATCCACAAAGCGGGGAAGAAAAGATAGGCAACGATCGCGATTCCAAAAGAAAAAGAATCGAAAAACCCAGAAAAACAATGGCCATCTCGAAGTCGAGGGATCCAGAGTGAGGAAAGGTAAGAGAAAGAGAAAGGGGTAGAAGGAAGCGTACCTAGACAGGGAAGTGAGCAACAAACAGAAGCCAAAGAACAAAATTGGAGGAGAGGAACAAAGCAAGACTTCGAGTCGAACCCAGAAAGCACAGTCTAGAGCAAAGAATAAGGGAATCGCGTGGAGGAAAGCCCAGAAATCATAGAGAGAAAGAGCCGGAGACGAAGGTGAACAGCGTAGAAGATGAACGGTGGTTTGTACGTTTTCTTTTAGCCATTTTGAGCATTTAAGGCTTGAAAGACGTGGGACGAGGCGTGCGCGGAAACTAAGGGAGCCATGATTGCTGCTACCGTCAAAAAGCCCCTTCCACGTGCATCTCACATGCAGGCTAAGGTCAGCTAGGCGCAGGTCTGGTTTAAGGTAAAAGCAGCTCACCCCATGCCCAAGCTCGTTTGGGCCAAGGGCTGGGGGGGCAACTGATGACACCTTAAAATAAATCCTAAACGCCAGCTCAGCCCAGAAGGTCAGACTAGACAGAACTCAGAAGAGTAGAGCTGGAGGTCCCTTCGAGATAAGCAAGGGCAATAACAACCAAGACAACAGCTGAAAAATCACGAGAGATTCCTAAAAGTGTTAGGAAGCAATAATCAAGGCACCTAATCTCAACCAACCAAATTCTTCTCCTATAATCAAGGAGAACCCCACGAAATAAGGGCAAGAATCTCGACTAAGATCCCACTAAATAGGGAACAGCCCTATAAATACTATGTAACGCCCCCAAGGAATGAGAGGAACCTAGAGGCAAAAACTAGTCATTGTACTCTTGCAATCATCATTATTGAAAGACAAAGAGCAAGAGTCTCTATTAAAAAGTGGATTAACCGAGCTCCCGAACTGGTGAACCACTATATTCCTACTGTGTTAATTCCCCAACTCTCCGATAATTCTCAGTATCATTCACTCGAGTCTAGTAGCTTAGATCCCAACAATTCTAATATTGTTTCTTTCATTTACTCGTCATCACAAATTTGCATCACGTTGAAATTCACCATCAGGACCAATTCCAAATTTCTCTGTAGAAGTATATTCTTAAACTTGACGTAATATGATGACAGTGAACCTTGGAAAGACTTGAACTGTCAACATTTTGTGTTTGTGATCTCTGATTGCATATTTCCTGGGTCTTTGCCACTACTTCTCGCAACATTTTACTGAGACATCTGGGTAGCCTTTAGCATAGATCCAATTTAAAGATTCCAGTAAAGAGTACTCTAGTTCTATTTTATGTTGTTTGATCATGGTGATATTTCTCTCTTACAAGATTAGAATTTTGGACAGAACTATCACTTGAGCTGCTAAAATCAAATGGGTTAATTGGTGAGAATATCATCCAAAATGTTGGCCCTGCTCTAGAGCTTTTATTGAGTTCTTATGGCCCAATCACATTGGTGGCCAATTTTGCACTCAACATAGTTATTTTGCTGGTTTTGCGCGTTAAGGTAAATTATTCGGCTAATATTTTTGCTTGATTGATTTTTCATCTCTCATAGAAACTGCGTGCATATGACATTCACTGGATAGGCACTTTGTCTAGAATTTATGATTCAGGGTATATATTTATGAGGCAGCGATATAGATTAGGTGGTTTCTTTTAGCTGTGCGGACATTACAGCATCAAAGGCTTGTTGCATTGATAATATTACTATCAACACACCTACCTTCCACCTTATGGTTTGTTTTTTTCCTAGCCTAATCGATACCCAATGGGATTACTTTTATGGCTTTAGAGTTGAAGAGTCACCTCACGAAAACGTTGCCAAATTTAGTCTTAAGTGAGCTCATTAAAAGATTTCAAATATTACAAAAAGCTTTGTCCCAATTATTTGGTCAGTCACTTGGATTCGTGGTGACATTCTGTAGTGTCTTGGATCATTAGTTTTGTTGAACTATATGACAGCATAACTCTCACTACAACAGTGCATGTTAATTTAGATCATAGGTCATCCTTCTTTCTTTCCATTTCCCACAGGATGGACTTTTTTTCTGCTCCTATATTATGCAATTGATATTTTGTCACACATTGTCAAATCTTTTTGTTGTTTTATCTATCATCTTATTACTATGGTCATATAAGTTCTTGTAATTTTATTCTTTCTTGTCTTACTGCACTTCCATATTATTAGCCTCATTAAGATGCCCGCTTATGCCATTAAAATTTAATTATAAGTTGCCTAACATCCTATGGTGTACCCATAGTAAGCACATCTATGTTACATCCTATGGTGTACCCATATTTCTTCTAGTGCCTAAGAAATATATATGGGTGCTCTTGACATTTGGTTTCATTAGGCACTAGAAGAAATTATGGCTTCACCGGCGTTTTTATTTTGGTGTTTACATGAAAGATCAATATTGACAAAAGCTTAGATTGTTTTTCGTTTAAACTAATTAGACTAGATTTATGCTTTAATTTGATGACCATGTTTTGAAGGGCATAGTTCTCTCCCTATTGTGGCTCATGTCCACTAATAGTGCTGGCAGATATGAAATTATCGTCTTCCTATTCATTTTCGTTTGGAGAAGTGCAGAATCGGTGCCAGACAACATTTCTTGATTGTTGCAGAAACTTTCATACACAAATGTAAGGGACGACTTCTCTTCTGTTTTTTTTTCCTTGTTGATCCTCTCTTGATGTCAAGTATTGAATTTTGGTTGATTGTTTGTGGTGTATAACCATGTTTAGTTGTTTACTTCCATTTTTCAAACTTTAAACTTATAGATTCATGCTTAATGGGTATCCAATCATACCTGAAGTTTTTATCTTTATTTGTATGTGAAATGTATACATAGTATTAGGTATGGAAAATGGAATTTTCATATATTTATTTTTATAAATATCCTCTGGCCACTATCCATGAGAATAGATTCTCATAATGTGCATTGCAACCAGTGACTGTCTGGGTTCAATGGTTGATGGGTCATTGATGCATTATGTTGTTTGATCTGTGTGGATTCTATTTTCATAAAGGCTGATGCTTTTTTTTTTTGTCCCTTCTATTTTCATAACTGCTAGATTTCTTCATTTTGGTATGAAATCCTTTTGTCATGGGCTTCTTGCTTTTCAGATTTTGTCATGGTTCATACGGAGTTGCTTAGTTAAGTTTTCCATATGAACCATGTCTCGATATATACAAAGTGATACTGAATAGAATACAAGATATGGGGGATTTAAGGAAAAATGTTAATGCTGGAGGTTTTTCTACTAAGGTAATGCCGTGATGATTTTCTGAATATTAGAAGTTGTTCTTTGTCTCTTGTTTTTTGATTCAAACTGCGACGAGTACTTTTTCTTTTTCAAATTCTAAGGTCTGTGGCATTCGTTCTGAGACATTACTCGTCTGCTATGAAAGAGGTATATTTACCTTTAGTAATAAACTGTATCATCATCTTGGTACATGTTAATCTTATTATGGGTTATTGCTCTAATAATTTGGCGTAGAAATCTGGACATTGTATTTATACACATGTTTGTTTGGGCATATATAACATACATATATATAGATAGATATAGAGAGAGAAATGAATGCAAAGTCAATTAGTTGATAAAACACTTCTAGACTTACATTGTTGCTTTATTTGGCTTGATTCACATATTCAAAAAAGGTAAATGACATAAATCACAATAAGTGAAATGTTCAGTATCCAGCTCCAAAATTCATTCTCTTGTTTTCTTTCTCAATGCAAGTTAGTGAATACCAAGGTGCATACAAGGTTAGACTTGCTCAATGATATAATATATATCTCTTTCTCTCATGTGACTTTCTCTCTCTCTCATGTGACTTATGTATTGAAGACCACTGTAGGATTTAATTCAATCAACTGATATGCTGGATTTTCTCTGTGGCCGTCTGACAATCAGACCACTAGTTCCATTTTCTGCACAAGGCTTATTAAGTCTACATTCTCCTTTGCCTCTCTCTATATATGTATGAATGTGTATTCGTTCACATTTTTCCACAATTAGGGCAAACCTATTGGTTTATGTTGTAAAGCTTAATTTTTTGGAGACATTGACTTCTCTATGGATGCGATTACTTGCAAACGCGGGTGTCAGAGAGGAGAGGAGTATTGGGATGGTGATGAAGGAGGTAGATGGAAATCTTGCTCAGCTTCTCCAAATGTGCCGCTATGAAAATTCGAAGAACGATCTTCTTATCCATAACTCCAATGATTTAAATGATCCATTAGGTATGAATTTGTAATCAATTGATTTCAAAGTTTGATTCATCATCTTTTATCTTGGGTTGAATTTTTTTGAATTTGCATCGATGGATTGTCAATATACTTACATTGGTGCAAGATCGAAGCCTAACCAATCTTCTGTGATGAAGGCAAGCCAGTCTGCAAAGACAATTGTGGCACATCTAGATCTTGTTTCAGGTAAAGTTATGATACTTTTTTGTGCTGTTTTAATTATGGTTTTTAGTACTCAAATATTTGTTGGACATGATTTGAGCATCTTCGCTTAGAATATTGGCTTTTGTTGATTGTACACAATGTTAGAAAGAAATTCATTACCATGTTTTTCTTTTCCTTGTTGCCAGACCAAAAGAGTAATGTCCTGACTAGATATTCAAATTTTTGCACGACTTATTGAATGGTTCTTTATAAAGATTGCAAACATAATTATTTCTTGGACCGTAACAATAGCAGGCGCAAAAGAAACTGAGGTGGGATAATGGATATATCAAAAGAAACTGAGGTGGGATAATGGACATATCATGCATTTCCTTGTTCAATTGTGACAATGATTTCTAGACTCTTTCAATGCATAGGTGGCTGGACGGCACAAGGCAGCCTTCTCTCTCTCTCTCTCTCTCTCTCTCTCTCTCTCTCTCTCTCTCTATATATATATATATATATATATATATATATATAGAAAAAACTTTTTTTTTTCTTAACTTCAGATTTAGCTTAATGATAATAAAATTGTCGATTTTATCACTTAAAAAAAAAAGCAATATTACAAAAAGTGCAGCCCTCGGTGGAGACTAAAATAGCCAATAATAAAATCACATAATAATTGAAGAATAAAGCAGCACACACACACACACACTCACATATATATATATATATAGTAATTAGGGAGGTTGATTAAGGGCATTTAGGACCGCCTTCCTTGGTCTTCCAGTTGTTGTAGCAAGGGCATGTTTGTTTGTTGCCGTAAGTGCCCGGAGGAACGCACAAGCATTTGGAGCAGCATTTCTGGCAGAAGAACATGCATGGCTTCTTATATGATGTTGCTGAGCAACGATAGCTACATCTTGGTCTGCAATCTGCAGGACGAAGCCTATTGTAACCCTCAACCACATTGGAGAAAGTAATCAAAAGCAGCACTGACAAAACCAGCAAGAGAGCAGAGTTGAACGGACGTCCTCCTGCCCCCTCTATAGAAAAACTAGTTTGTGGTTTAGTTATTGAGAAAGAAAAAGGAAAGGAGACAACTTAGCTGATGCTTTGTTCAAAGCAAAAAAAAAAAAAAAAACTTGGCTAATGCACGATCATTATTTCACATAACATATTGATCTAATGATGTGACTTTATTTTAACAGTTAGATTAACATTAANTTTTTTTTTTTGTCCCTTCTATTTTCATAACTGCTAGATTTCTTCATTTTGGTATGAAATCCTTTTGTCATGGGCTTCTTGCTTTTCAGATTTTGTCATGGTTCATACGGAGTTGCTTAGTTAAGTTTTCCATATGAACCATGTCTCGATATATACAAAGTGATACTGAATAGAATACAAGATATGGGGGATTTAAGGAAAAATGTTAATGCTGGAGGTTTTTCTACTAAGGTAATGCCGTGATGATTTTCTGAATATTAGAAGTTGTTCTTTGTCTCTTGTTTTTTGATTCAAACTGCGACGAGTACTTTTTCTTTTTCAAATTCTAAGGTCTGTGGCATTCGTTCTGAGACATTACTCGTCTGCTATGAAAGAGGTATATTTACCTTTAGTAATAAACTGTATCATCATCTTGGTACATGTTAATCTTATTATGGGTTATTGCTCTAATAATTTGGCGTAGAAATCTGGACATTGTATTTATACACATGTTTGTTTGGGCATATATAACATACATATATATAGATAGATATAGAGAGAGAAATGAATGCAAAGTCAATTAGTTGATAAAACACTTCTAGACTTACATTGTTGCTTTATTTGGCTTGATTCACATATTCAAAAAAGGTAAATGACATAAATCACAATAAGTGAAATGTTCAGTATCCAGCTCCAAAATTCATTCTCTTGTTTTCTTTCTCAATGCAAGTTAGTGAATACCAAGGTGCATACAAGGTTAGACTTGCTCAATGATATAATATATATCTCTTTCTCTCATGTGACTTTCTCTCTCTCTCATGTGACTTATGTATTGAAGACCACTGTAGGATTTAATTCAATCAACTGATATGCTGGATTTTCTCTGTGGCCGTCTAACAATCAGACCACTAGTTCCATTTTCTGCACAAGGTTTATTAAGTCTACATTCTCCTTTGCCTCTCTCTATATATGTATGAATGTGTATTCGTTCACATTTTTCCACAATTAGGGCAAACCTATTGGTTTATGTTGTAAAGCTTAATTTTTTGGAGACATTGACTTCTCTATGGATGCGATTACTTGCAAACGCGGGTGTCAGAGAGGAGAGGAGTATTGGGATGGTGATGAAGGAGGTAGATGGAAATCTTGCTCAGCTTCTCCAAATGTGCCNAGAGAGGAGAGGAGTATTGGGATGGTGATGAAGGAGGTAGATGGAAATCTTGCTCAGCTTCTCCAAATGTGCCGCTATGAAAATTCGAAGAACGATCTTCTTATCCATAACTCCAATGATTTAAATGATCCATTAGGTATGAATTTGTAATCAATTGATTTCAAAGTTTGATTCATCATCTTTTATCTTGGGTTGAATTTTTTTGAATTTGCATTGGATTGTCAATATACTTACATTGGTGCAAGATCGAAGCCTAACCAATCTTCTGTGATGAAGGCAACTTCTATAGTTCTTAGCCAGTCTGCAAAGACAATTGTGGCACATCTAGATCTTGTTTCAGGTAAAGTTATGATACTTTTTTGTGCTGTTTTAATTATGGTTTTTAGTACTCAAATATTTGTTGGACATGATTTGAGCATCTTCGCTTAGAATATTGGCTTTTGTTGATTGTACACAATGTTAGAAAGAAATTCATTACCATGTTTTTCTTTTCCTTGTTGCCAGACCAAAAGAGTATAATTTCAAAATATTCTATTGGTGCAATATGAGTTGTGTCTTTGTTCTGCTCTGGTTTTTGTGAAGTGAGAATTAAAACATAATTTGTGGGTAAGTTTGTTTCTTTTTTCAATTCTCCCTAAATTAGTTTCAATATTTGTGTGAGGTTTTCATGAATTCATAAGGGTAAGAACTTTAGTATAACGCAAAGTAATTTTCCATCAGGCCAACTGATACGATATGGACAATTTCTCTCACTTACCAAATTAATTTTGCTAAGCTCTATTTGTCATTGAGCAATAACAATGTGAAAATTTTATTTTTTATTATGATCCTCATGTAGCTCTAATTATGTTTCTTCATATGATCATAGTGAACTTAGCATGGTCGTGAGTATTGGTTAATTTTACTATGTTCTCTATGTAGAGAAAAATCATATTTGTTTGTAGTTTTATTCAATCTAATAAAACCTAAAACAATTTTTACTTATGATAAATACAGACCCACAAAAATAATTTGGGTGCTAAAAAATCGCCACATTCTATACAGTCCCCACCTCCTCTCTCTCTCTCACACACACACATACACATCCAGTCGGGTGCTACTTCAACAGTCAAAGGTTTATTAACTTATTTTTTGTTTTCTATTATGCTATTTCCATTATTTTTGAACTGTCAAGCCTTTGCCGTATACTGGTATGATTTACCCATAGATTGTTGAGATTGTGGTGCAGGAGATCATATACCATGGATCAATACGCCATCTGATTCTCTGTAAATCAACAAAAGCTTTTATCTTCTTCTAAAAACCAGTAATATAATTATGGTGAATGAAGAGATGCATTTCCTTGGTTTCATGTACCCTTGTCTAGTTCCTGAAGAATAATCACCAATTGGAAAAGCTCTTGAGGAAGCAAAGAGAGATCCACATTTGTACATTTATATTGGATGTGCTATTTTTTCTTTGGGTGAGGTTTATTAGTTGTGTCTGTGTAGTTGTTATTATTGGTTTAAACAATATTGTCAACATACAAAATACTTTGTTAAGGGTTATCTCTATATTTTGAAAGGAAAAATAGTTATCTTTCTTCGACTTTGTTAATCGTTTCTTTTATTTTGACTCTAGCATATTTTATGACAATTTAAGTAATTACATTTCAATTATTCTCCTCTCCATCAACTGGTCTTATAAAAAAGATTGCTAATGGTATTTATCAAGTTGAACAGTTTAATTTGAAAATGGCTCATGTGCAACGCACGTGTGCACCAATTAGTATATATAGATGTGTGTATTTAGGTTTGCAAGGGTAAAAAAGTCATTGCTCTTTTAATACTATACTTGTTAAAAATAATATTACCTATTACATATTCATTAATACCTAATATTAGATGTTAAATGAAAATAATTAACTGCGTCAAGATTAATAAGAAATTAATACTATTTATAAGAAATTAATTCTTAGTCACTATAACCCAATTTAAATTTGATATTACATCATCATCAAACTAAATTAATTCAATACAATATTTTAATACCAAAATCAAACATGCCCTAGGATCTAAGGGCTTTGGGCAAAGCCCTTGTTTTTGTCGAAAACACAGCGTTTTCAGTTGGTATTATAGAACAAGCAATTACATTACACCTACATTTCTCTCAAGTGTCTTATTTGTAAATAAATTTTGCTCCTACAAACAGCAACTTCTGCATTGTACTTTTCCACAAGGCATTTTTGGACTGCACCTGTGTCCAAAACCCAAAACAGTTTGTTATTTATACCACAGCTGCACCAACTCGAATTAACACTTGAATGGGTGTTACGTTCGAACAATCATCAGTAATTCGCTAAATTGTTTTTTGTAATGTGCTGACTAGATATTCAAATTTTTGCACGACTTATTGAATGGTTCTTTATAAAGATTGCAAACATAATTATTTCTTGGACCGTAACAATAGCAGGCGCAAAAGAAACTGAGGTGGGATAATGGATATATCAAAAGAAACTGAGGTGGGATAATGGACATATCATGCATTTCCTTGTTCAATTGTGACAATGATTTCTAGACTCTTTCAATGCATAGGTGGCTGGACGGCACAAGGCAGCCTTCTCTCTCTCTCTCTCTCTCTCTCTATAGAAAAAACTTTTTTTTTTCTTAACTTCAGATTTAGCTTAATGATAATAAAATTGTCGATTTTATCACTTTAAAAAAAAGCAATATTACAAAAAGTGCAGCCCTCGGTGGAGACTAAAATAGCCAATAATAAAATCACATAATAATTGAAGAATAAAGCAGCACACACACTCACATATATATATATATATATATAGTAATTAGGGAGGTTGATTAAGGGCATTTAGGACCGCCTTCCTTGGTCTTCCAGTTGTTGTAGCAAGGGCATGTTTGTTTGTTGCCGTAAGTGCCCGGAGGAACGCACAAGCATTTGGAGCAGCATTTCTGGCAGAAGAACATGCATGGCTTCTTATATGATGTTCCTGAGCAACGATAGCTACATCTTGGTCTGCAATCTGCAGGACGAAGCCTATTGTAACCCTCAACCACATTGGAGAAAGTAATCAAAAGCAGCACTGACAAAACCAGCAAGAGAGCAGAGTTGAACGGACGTCCTCCTGCCCCCTCTATGGAAAAACTAGTTCGTGGTTTAGTTATTGAGAAAGAAAAAGGAAAGGAGACAACTTAGCTAATGCTTTGTTCAAAGCAAAAAAAAAAAAAAAACTTAGCTAATGCACAATCATTATTTTACATAACATATTGATCTAATGATGTGACTTTATTTTAACAGTTAGATTAACATTAAGTGTCAATGTTTGATGAGACTCATTGTCAATTCAATAACTGTAGTGAATTAAGTCAATAAATTAAATAAATAAATTACGTCTCAATAAAATTAAAACTTATTTTTGTAGGTGGAAGTACATTAAAAAGATTGCTCTCCTATTTCTGGACATGCTCTGCAGACTGCATGTATATCTTAATAAAATTTGTTGGGGGTATTACATGTGAAAATCCACACATAGAAGATAAAACTTGTTTGGATAGGAACAAATACAAAATGTTCTAATATACTGTTAATAGATTTAATAAACATAGATGATATATTTTGTGATTATCTCACTAGTTACTTCTTATAAATTAGGTTGAGCTCCATATAATTAATTAACAAATTACACATCGACGCAATTTTTTAGTCTATGGATGCAATAACATTTTGTCGAATCACGCATATTTTTTGTGTTTTGTTTCCTATGTTCAGTTCTTGTGTCTCAAACAACGGCGTGACAGTTATCCTACACAAAATAGTTTGAACAAATTGGTNATTTTTAGTCTATGGATGCAATAACATTTTGCCGAACCACGCATATTTTTTGTGTTTTGTTTCCTATGTTCAGTTCTTGTGTCTCAAACAACAGCGTGACAGTTATCCTACACAAAATAGTTTGAACAAATTGGTATTGAAGCTGATTANTATCTAGACTTCCTATGAAAAACGAATTCCACTTTCAACTTCTTTGTTCTTTCAATCAACAACCGTAACTCCCTCTAATCAAGTCTAGAATGAATCCTAATTCTACCATAAACCTTCATTTCCTGGTTGAAACATTATAAAATTGATTTTAACTTCCTCGTAGTATCCATTATTCTATTTTTGGTCAACAACTATAGGTTATGCGAAAATTTAGGTTGCTTATATAGCTAGGATGATTGGGTTCTTCAACAAGTTCCATACCAATTACTCAATACAATTCCATGGAGTTAAAAACTAAACCAAATCCATGCTAACCGAAATTGGCTAAACAAATGTTTTCCAGGCACGCCCACCTCAAATGGCATACCACCTCATAAGAACCTAATCCATTCATGCAACTATTTTATTTTCTTACATAAAAGTTATACATATTACCACTAAGTCCTTCTTGTAATGTATTTGGGCATTCCTCTCATCACATCTAGACTCAAAAAGCAGCATTGTGAAGGCTTTGTGGAGAGAATCAAAAAAAGGATTAGAAGCTGAACTAACAAATTGTTGTGTTATGCTGGTAAGCTTCAGCTTGTGACTTCTATCATTAGCAGCATTCAAGTCTTCTGGTCCTCCCATCTTGCTTTTCCGCAATCAGTAATTGAAAAAATTGAGCAGCGCATGAGGGCGTTCTTATGGAAGGGTGTTGATTTGAAGAATACTGGAGCTAAAGTGGCTTGGACTAAGGTTTGCAAACCTAAGGATGAGGGTGGATTGGGCATTAAGAGGCTCAAGGATTGAAATTCTTCCTTGCTTATGAAGCATATTTGGAAGTTATTCACGAAAAAAACAGGCCTTATTCTCAAGGTGGATACACTCTTACCACTTGAGAGGGAGAAGTCTTTGGGAAATCAGAGCTACCCCAACTAGCTCTTGGACATGGCAAAATATTTTGAAGTTAATGGAGGTTATTAGACCTCTTTTGACTCATACAATTGGTAATGGTTATGATACATTTTTATGGCTTGACAATTAGCATCCTAATGGTCCTCTATTTCGAAGATGGAGTCATATTCCCATTCTTGCCTCTGCTTTCACCATGAGTTTCAAAGTTAGCTGCATCATCTCTAGGACTCAATGGTGTTGGTCCAATGCCTCTTCTCTTACTTTGGCTAGGATTGTTGAATCTATGCCTACTTATTCCCGCAACCATCTTGCTGATGACAAAGTCCTTTGGTCTCTCACTGCAAATTCTCAATTTTCTACCACTCTTTCTTGGCACTACATCAGATAAACTGCGCAGAAAATTCCTTGGTCAAAGCTTGTTTGGCACACACCTCATTCCCAAGATGAGCTTTATTTTATGGCTAGCCATTAGGCAAAGATTATATACCAAAGAAAGAGCTCACTCTCTTTCCAATCAAGTGGATTTGGGATGCATCCTTTGCAGACAATTCACTGAGTCTCATTCTCATCTCTTTTTTGTGTGAACCTTCTCCCATGGTACTTGGAAAGCCATTCTCATATGCAGGCAAACTCAGTGGTCTCCTTCTCCTTGACTCTCTTTCATTAATTGGGTTGCTACCCACTGGAAGGGAAAACCTATGCTCTCTATCATCCTTAAGCTTAGCCTTACTTCTACAGTTTATCATATTTGGATGGAGAGGAACTCCAGAGTGTTCTCTAACCAATTTAGGGACCACAATTCTCTGATTCAAGTCATCAAACAAGCAATCAAGGACAAACTCATGTATACTAAACTCAAGCACTCCACCTAGAATCTTAGGCTGCTGCATCTATGGGATCTTCCTCTCAGCTGCTTAGCATAATTCCTTTTGAGGACTATTTTTGTATAATCTTAGGACTTGAATTCTTGGGGAAGTGTTGAGTATCCTCTATACTTACCTCTGAATTTTGATATTTCTTCTCCATTTTGATGGACAACATTAGTTGTACTTTTGTTTGTTCATATATAGTTTTTTTTAATACAAACTTTACCTTTCGAGAAAAAGGGAAGGAGAACACTTAGCTAATGCGCAATCATGACTGCCATACTAGAAAGTCTATTGTGTTTTTAGACATAGAGCACCGAGACGTCAAGGTAGAAAATACAAAAAGATAAAAGAGAACATAAAGAATTCTTGGAACTTAAAAATTTAACTTAATATGTTGATATAATGACGTGATTTTATTTTAACAGTCGGATTAATACGAAATTTCAATGTTTGATGAGACCCACTATCAATTCAATAACTATAATAAATTAGGTCAACAAATTAATTCAATAAATTATATCCCAATAACATTGCTCGTAAATTACAACTTAATTTTGTAGGTGGAATTACATTAAGAAGATGAAATTTGCTCTCCTATTTTTGGACATGCTCTGTAGACAGCATGCATATCGTAATAGACATAGATGATATAAAACTTGTTGGGGTATTACATGTGAAAATCCACACATTGGATAGGAACAAATACAAAATGTTCTAATATACTGTTAATAGATTTATTACACTTATAAAAAGATTTAGCTATATCCAATTTTTTTTTAATAAACATAGATGATATATTTTTGTAGTTACTCCATGTAAATTAGGTTTTTTTTTCCTTCAAAGCCACCCAGTGTGAGTGGGGGGTTTGACAGGACCCCTACGTATATATATAACTAAAAAGAAAAAAGTACAAGGGAGGGGGACTAACCACCAGAAGTACGTGAGGATTCTGTCGAGCATCAAAAGCGAGGATGCTAGCAATCCCAGAAGGAAGGGATGACGAATCAGAAAATCACTAATTGAGCTGCTGAGAGCAAGCCCAATTAGCCATGAAGTCGACAACCTGATTCGCCTCCCGTAGGACGTGGCAGACACGAGCCGAGAGAGAAACACACATAAGCCAAATGCGAGCAAGCAAATAAGCATAAACCCAGCACCCATTACCCTGAGAATAAACCCAAGAAGCCACTGTAACTAAATCTGCCTCCACTACCAACTTTGAAAACTCCCAAATCTGCGACCAACTCTAAACTATCGCAAACAATTTGCATCTCCGCATACAGAATAGGCTGACGTCCCATAAACAATTCAAAAGCCCTGAGAACCCGACTCTAGTGGTCCCGAATAACACCCCCTGCCGCAGACAACCCCAGATTGCCTTTAGAATAGCCATCAACACTGATCTTCAGGCAACCTGATACAGGACGAATCCAAGCAACCAAGCAGAGAGGCCAAGGCCGAGGAACCAAGACCCTAAGAGAACCCACAAAGTCAACCGACTTATCCCGACACAACTGACTTGGAGCAAACCCAAAAGCAAGCCCAATCAACTGCATATCGGTCATAACCCTCTGAACCACAACGGGCAACTGAAAAGCCCGTCCATCAAACCGATAAGCATTACGCGCCTTCCATAGGTGCCACAGAATAAAACACGGTAACAGTACACGCACATGACCTGCAGAAGGAGTACAACGCCGCCAACAAAGCGTAAAAGTATAAGGAAACTGAAACGGCCAAGATCTGATCTCAAACATCCGATAAAAGTAACCCCACACTTGAACTGCAAGCGGACAATCCAAAAAAAGGTGCTTAAGAGTCTCAAAAATTAGGTTGAATACCATACTATTAATTAATAGATTACACAATAACGCAACTTTTTAGTCTATAGATGCACACATTTTGCTAAACCATGCTTATTTTTGTGTTTTGTTTCCTATGTTCGGTTCTTGTCTCTCAAACAACGGTGTTACAGTTATCCTAAACAAAATAGTTTTAACAAATTGGTATTGACGCTGATTAGTTGCTAGACTAAAAATCNGCGTGACAGTTATCCTACACAAAATAGTTTGAACAAATTGGTATTGAAGCTGATTATTTACTAGACTAAAAATCAACAAAACTCGTGTATTAAAAGGGAAACTTCCCATGCTGCAAGTGCCGTGAGTCGAAGGCCACACCTCATGCATTTTTAATTCTCATGGATATCTGGTTTCAAAATCCAGAACGTTTCTTTAGAAAAGCAATAGCACAGCTGGACCTCCTGGTATTAGATTGAGAATGTTATGGTCGAACAGTCAAAGGTAATCCAACATCATCCGATTAGTTATTTTTTGTGACGTCTTAACTTGATATTTGCTGACCAAGCACTCCACAGAAGAATAAAAAAATGTCACAGCTGGACCTCCTACCATTGATTTTGCTGGCCATTATTCTTATAATATTACAAAACCGATTGTTTTGCAGCATAATCCATGTTGACCCAAGATGTTTCAATAGACCATACCTATAGCAGGCATCGACGAAACCGAAGTTTGATAATGGACATGCACGTACATGTGCTTTTACCATTTCCATACTCGTTTCGTTGCATAACAATGAGGACAAGAGACTATTTCGGTGCATTGGTGACAGGACGGCAAAAGGCTCTTTCTCTCTCTCTCTCTCTCTCCTATAAAAGAGGGCAAACTAGAACTTGTTTTGCAGCTCGATCAAGTTTACTCATATCTCTAGTATTTTCGAATGGCTCCTAGTTTCCTTTTGTTTGGACTGTTGGCCATAGCTTGTTCGCTCGCTTCGGCTTCTGACCATAGNTCTAGTATTTTCGAATGGCTCCTAGTGTCCTTTTGTTTGGACTGTTGGCCATAGCTTGTTCGCTCGCTTCGGCTTCTGACCATAGCCCTCTCCAAGATTTTTGTGTCGCCGATGCTACCAGCCCAGGTAATGCGTTCTTTAAACTCATTTAACCTTACTTATTGGGGCTTCTATGTTTTTTCACTTTTTTCCGTGTATTTGTAGATAAAACCTAGTTGTTCCCTACATTTTATGTTTCTTCACTCTTTTTTGTGGCAGTGTTGGTGAATGGTCTGGTTTGTAAGGACCCGAAGCTCGTAAAAGCTGATGATTTTTTTTTCAAAGGTCTTCACTTAGCTGGCAATACATCCAATGCAGTGGGATCACGTGTAACTCCAGTAAACGTAGCTCAAATACCAGGACTTAATACTCTTGGCATCTCTTTGGTCAGGATCGATTATGCACCATGGGGGATAAACCCTCCACACACACATCCTCGAGCTACTGAAATTTTGACTGTAGTAGAAGGCCTCCTTGAAGTAGGGTTTGTCACTTCTAATCCAGAAAACCATCTCATAACAAAAGTGCTTCAGAAAGGTGACGTATTTGTCTTCCCAGTGGGTCTCGTCCACTTCCAGCGCAATGTTGGATACTGTAATACAGTTGCTATTGCAGCCCTCAATAGCCAAAATCCGGGAGTTATTACCATTGCAAATACCGTCTTTGGATCAAAGCCTGATATCTCTAGCGATCTTTTAGCAAAGGCTTTTCAAGTGGATAAGAACATTGTCTACAAGATACAGTCACATTTCTGAATAACTTTCTAGAGACACCAATCTGGAAGATTGTCTCAGCCAAGTTCCTGAAGTGTTCAGTTTATGCATATGTTGAGTTGAGTTTTGTTATTTATGGGATTGTTTTGCTCTGGCAAAAAATAAAGATATCATGTTTGCAGTTCTGAAAAATGTGAACGTGGTGCTTGTAACTTCTTTGATCCTTGGGAATTAAAAAAAATATCTTTTATTTTCTTGGAAGAATACAATGGACTACTTCTTTAAAAGAAAAGATGAAGATTTTTAATGAGTTTGAAATCAATTGGGTCAGGCCTAATAAAAATAAACCAAAAGGGGCCCAAGTCACCAGCTCCCAAAAGGGGCCTAAGTCACCAGAGCCCAAAGGAATCACCCAAAAGCACCTGGCGTCGTCCAATGGGGCAAGGGGGCGCCGCCCATGGGGACCCTTGGCTCTCCTTCGTTCCATGCTCTCTCTTCCTCAGCACTGTCTCAATGGTATCCCTCATCACCTTGCCAGTTCCCAGCTTAGGACCCAGAAAACTCAAAGGATAGAAGCACATGAGAGAGAATATGAAGATACACATTCATGGAGATCTAATCCTACCTCAATTGTACTTACCAAAAAATAGTGACCATCTCACTTCACTGCCTCACCATATCTATATAATGTAAGTAGTCTTCACATAGAGGGTATGATCTTGAAACCTCAAGACACCTCTACATCTCACACACCTCTCTGCACCTCCTTAATTTCTCTATCGCAAAGCATTGTAACTGTCTCGGTGACTTTTATTCATCAATAAATATCTCCGGCCACCGATGTCGTTCCCGAGAGTGGAGTAGGTCACCCGGATCGAACCACTATAAATCTGTGTGTTTGCTACTATTAATTATTTTGTCATTGATTGTCTATTTATTATTCATTAATTGCACCCTTATAAATACTCGATTGTTGATCTCGCACAATACTAATTTGTGCATCATCAATTTGGCGCTGTCAGTGGGAATGACTAGATTTTCTACTCTCTTTAATCCATGGTAATCACGAACCAATCGATGAGTCAGCAACCAGGAGACAACAACCCTACCGAGAAAAGGCTCCACCTCCCCTCGCACCCTCGGAACCATCTACTACCGCGACCCCCATCATCGGGCAACAGCTTCTACAGACCATGCAGCTGCTGGTAAACCAAAACCAGCAAATAATTCATCTAATGCTCGCCTAGGGAGACGTCGCCCCTCACNCTGGTAAACCAAAACCAGCAAATAATTCATCTAATGCTCGCCTAGGGAGACGTCGCCCCTCACCCTGTAGGAGGAGCCCTACTCCCCTCTAACAAGAGAGGTGCAACAACCCATCCCTTCTGGGCGCCATGTAGCCCCTCACCACGGGGCCCCTCGCCAGAATGCCCCAGGGCCATGCCAGGGCGCCCCTCACCTAGTAGTCCACCTCAACGTGCAAGGAGCTCACGTGTTCCCCCTCCACACGTACCTGTGCAGGAGGACAAATGAGAGAGCCAATATAAGGATCATGGAAGCCAGTACCATCACCCAATGGAGGATGTCCCCAATCAATGGGATGAGAAGATCAAAAAGGTGCAAAATCAACTCAGTGACACCCTTAACGCCATCAAGGCACAGGCGCCCAAGACAGTGGACTACCTAGTAAAATATACTGATACACTTTTTGTTGTGATATAGTCAATTATCCCTTACCCTCGAAGTTCAAGATGCTACCATTGAGATATTTGATGGTACCAAAAACCCCCTCGACCATCTCGACACATACAAATCTCTTATGCAACTCTACAACGTGCCTGAAGAGATTATGTGTAGAGCCTTCCCTACCACCTTGAAGGGGTCTGCTCGCCAATGATGCACAAAGATTAAACCCTCCTTCATCCACTCTTTCACCGAATTGAGTAGATCATTCGTCTCGCACTTCATTGGGGGACGCCGACATCAGAAACCTGTGACCCACTTGCTCACCATCAAGCAGAATAGGTATGAAAGACTTAGAGACTACCTCACCCATTTCAACGAGGAGGTTCTCCAAATTGAGGAGTCAGATGATAAGGTAGCCCTGGCCGCTTTCATCGCTGGTCTTCNCCCATTTCAACGAGGAGGTTCTCCAAATTGAGGAGTCAGATGATAAGGTAGCCCTGGCCGCTTTCATCGCTGGTCTTCACTCCTCTAGTTTCATGTTCTCTGTCCTCAAGAAGCCACCCTCCAACATGCCCGAGTCGTTGGCTAGGGCACAGAAATACATGAACGCCAAGGATGTCACCAAAGCCCATAGAGGCGAGTCCTCTCGAGGTGGAGACAAAAGGAAGGACACCCGCGAAGATAGGAGAGAGGCAGAGAATAAGAGGAAGAAGACCGAGAGAATATCTATAAATGACCGTCTCAATCCATTACCCCTGAGACACCGAAAGCCTTTCACACCACTTAATGCGTCGGTGGAGCACATCCAATTCCAGATACAAGATAACCTCGAGATCCGTTGGGCCGGAAAGATAAAGTTTGGCCCCAAGCGCCGAAATCCCAGCAGCAAATACTATCGCTTCCACTGCGACCACGGTCATAACACGGACGACTGCTTCCAGTTAAATAGGCAGATTGAGGAGCTTATTCAGCGTGGCCAACTAAGACAGTATGTTGTTAGTCGAGGACCAGCGCCACCACACGAGGAACGAGAGTGCCAATAACCGCTTGGAGAGATCTAGGCTATCGCATGAGGGTTAGGAAGAGAAGGTGACTCCAACTTTGCTAGGAAAGCACACACCCGAAGAGCCAGACAGACAGAGTCACATAACTCTAGCCCAAAGAAGACACCCCTACATGGGGAGGAGGAGGTCATCACTTTCTCAGACAAGGACCACGAGGAGATCCAGGTTCCTCACAATGACCCCCTAGTTTTAACTTTGATGGTAGCCAACTACTAGGTTAGGAGGATCCTGGTCAATAGCGGGAGCTCAGCCAACATTCTTTCCGCAACAGCCTTTGACATTCTTCAACTTAGCAAAGAAAGACTATAACCTGTCAAGACTCCCTTGGTTGGATTCTCAAGAGAGAGAATCCATCCCTTGGGATCTATCACCCTGCTAGTCACACCAAGGAACAACACCGAAGAGCTCTACTATTATGGTAAATTTTCTTGTACTTGACTGCCCTTCTACTTACAATGTAATACTTGGACGTCCTACCCTCAACACCCTAAGGGCAGTGTCGTCAACCTACCACCTTCTCCTCTGTTTTCCAACCACCAATGGGATTGGGGAGATTAAAGGAGACCAAGTTTCAACTAGAGAATGCTATGTGGTCTCTATGAGGACCAAGAGAACACACAAGAATTTCCAAATCGAAGTGCTTGACCCTAGAGATGACAGTACCTTGGAGAGGGGTAAACTAGTAGAAGAACTTCTGCCAGTAGTAATAGATGACAACCTTCCCAAGAGGAGAGTCTATATAGGCTCCTCACTCTCCCAGGAGCAGACCTCTGCCTTAATCGACTTCCTAAGGCTGAACATGGATGTCTTCATCTGGTCCCATGAAGACTTGGAGGGCATCGACCCCGAAGTGGCCTCCCACCGAATCAATGTTGATCCTAGATACAAGTCTATCCGCCAGAAGTTGAGGAATATAAGTGCAAAGAGGTGGCAAGCCATGGAGAAGGAGGTAGATAAGCTACTAACGAATGGGTCAGTGAGGGAGGTAGCCTACCCAAACTGGCTATCCAATGTAGTGATGGTGACAAAGGCCAATGAAAAGTGGCACTTCTACATGGACTTCATGGAGCTCAACAAAGCCTGTCCCAAAGACAGCTACCTTCTCCCACGCACCGACCTCCTCATTGAGGCCACCGCTAGACACTAGCTCCTGAGTTTTCTAGACGCCTACTCCGGGTAAAACCAGATCATCATATTCCCTCCAGATCAGGAGAAAATCTCATTTATCACCCCGAAAGGTACTTACTATTACAAGATGATGCCTTTCGGGCTCAAGAATGCCGGAGCCACCTACCAACACCTCGTGAACAAGATGTTCGAGGCTCAGATCGAAAAGACTATGGAGGTCTATGTAAATGATATGTTAGTAGAGAGTTTAGTTACAACGGACCATGTAATGCACCTGCAAGAGACCTTCGATGTGTTAAAAGCCTACAGGATGAAGTTAAATCCTGAAAAGTGCACCTTTGGCGTTAGTTTGGAAAAGTTCTTAGGCTTCATAGTCCACAAAAGGGGTATTGAAGCCAACCCATACATATTCAGAGCCATCTTGGACATGAAGTCCCTCGTCTCAACAAAAGAGGTCCAGCGCCTTAATGGGAGGGTAGCAGCCCTTAACAGGTTTGTCCCTAAATCGACAAATAAATGCCTACCCTTCTTTAAAATCATATGCATGTCTTTCTAGGGGGGCCCATATGCAGAGGAGACCTTCCAGAAACTCAAGGCCTACCTCGCCACACCACCTCTACTTTTCCATGCTGCACTAGAAAAAACCCTTTACATTTACCTCTCCTTTTCACCCTCCGCTGTGAGCTCCACCCTCATCAGAGAAGATGGATCCATCTAGAAGTCTGTATACTATGTACGCAGGGCGTATTGAGGGGCAGTGATAAGGTATTCAGAACTCGAAAAATTGGCTCTCGCACTACCGCTAGAGCCTACGACACTACTTTCAGAGCCACACCATCATGGTTGTCAGAAATCAACCTCTCAAGAGGATTTTGTGGAAGCCTAATGTCTTTGGCCGACAACGCAAGTGGTTCATCGAGTTGAGCGAATTCGATGTGCAGTAACTGTCGAGGGCTACCATCAAAGCACAAGCACTTGTTGACTTCATGGCAGAGTCTACACTGCTACAGGAGTCCTAGGAGGAAGCGTCAAGCGCCCTTGCGTCCACTTACTTAGTACACGTAGCCTCTACCCACCATAAGGTTGGAGGACATGACGACTTGGAGGAGGACCCCCGACCTAAATAGCCCAGGCGCTGCTCGCCTGGACCAAGGCACCACCCACCTGGCCTAGGGCGTCGCCCACCCTACCTAGGGTGCTGTCCTCTCTGTCTGTATCACATCCCACTCTCCTCTCTCTTTCCAGGTGTCACCCAACTACCCGCAACCTCTTACCTCTTCAATGTCATCTCAGCTCCCCTTATCACAAAAATCGTCGCCCATAGAGTTGGCTCACTCCCCACCACCTACTATACCAAGCTGGAGAATTTATGTGGATGGGTCCTCTACTAGCGAGGACTGTGGCGCCGGACTAGTACTAATCAGCCCCCATGGCACCCCACTAAAATAAGTCGTCTCCCTCCATTTTGCCACATCAAACAATCAAGCTGAGTACGAGGCCCTTGTGCCAAGCTTAGGGTTAGCATTGGAGATGGAGGCCCTCTACTTAACTGCTTATAGTGAGTCTCAGCTCATTGTCAACCAGGTAAAGGGAGATTTCTAAGCCAAGGAGGAAATAATGCAAGATTACCTCACAGTAGTCTAAGCCCTGCTAATAAAGTCCACCAGCTTCCAAACCAACCATGTACCTCGAGAGGAGAATGTCGTAGCAGATGCCCTCACCAAGTTCGCATCTGCCAACATACTCATGAGCCCTGCGCTGACAGGTCACCAGTTTGAGCCTAGAACCTCCAAGACAGGGGAAGACAGTGTCTACTGTGCATCCTCGAAGTCCAACTGGATAACTCTCATCCGATCTTACCNCCAAGCTTAGGGTTAGCATTGGAGATGGAGGCCCTCTACTTAACTGCTTATAGTGAGTCTCAGCTCATTGTCAACCAGGTAAAAGGAGATTTCTAAGCCAAGGAGGAAATAATGCAAGATTACCTCACAGTAGTCTAAGCCCTACTAATAAAGTCCACCAACTTCCAAACCAACCATGTGCCTCGAGAGGAGAATGTCATAGCAGATGCCCTCACCAAGTTCGCATCTGCCAACATACTCATGAGCCCTGCGCTGACAGGTCACCAGTTTGAGCCTAGCACCTCCAAGACAGGGGAAAACAGTGTCTACTGTGCATCCTCGAAGTCCAACTGGATAACTCTCATCCGATCTTACCTAGAGGAGGGCACCCTCCCAGACAACTCAGTGGAGACCAAAAAGTTGAGAATGAGAGCATCCAGGTATGTTATCTTGTAAAACACCCTCTATAAGAAAATTTATTCTCTCCCACTACTTCGATGTCTCACCCTTAAGGAGGTCGATTATGCCATGAGAGAGATTCATGAGGGGATATGTGGGCATCATTTAGGAGGGCGTGCACTGGCCCACAAAGTAATTAGGCTGGGATATTATTGGCTTACCATGATCAGAGACGCCCGCGACTTTGTTAGGAGATGTGACAAGTGTCAACGCTTTGCGACGGTGCCTAGACAACCACCTGAAGAGTTCAACACCATTAAGAGCCCATGGCCTTTCTTTATGTGAGGGATTGACATCCTAGGTCCCCTCCCTATGTGTCGAGGCCAATGCAAGTTCGTAGTCATAGCCATCGACTACTTTACCAAGTGGGCAGAAGTTGAAGCCTTAGCCAGATTAACGTACCAGAAGATAAAGGACTTCATATGGAGGAGTCTAGTCTACCGCTTCGAAATACCTCACGCCATTGTGAGTGACAATGCCAAGTAGTTTGACAACAAACTCCTAAACAGTTTCTGTGCAGACCTCCAGATCAAGCAGCCCCACTCTAGTTTGACAACAAACTCCTCAACAATTTGACAATGTCAAGCAGAGGTCACCATCAGGACTATGCTCCAAAATTTGAAAGACAAACTGGAGAGTGTAAAAGGAAGATGGGTAGACGAACTCCCAGGAGTACTATGGGCCTATCGGACAACACCAAGGAGTCCTACGGGCGAGACCCCTTTTTTCATAAC
Organism: Ilex paraguariensis; assembly: GCA_963454935.2. Classification (NCBI taxonomy): domain Eukaryota; kingdom Viridiplantae; phylum Streptophyta; class Magnoliopsida; order Aquifoliales; family Aquifoliaceae; genus Ilex; species Ilex paraguariensis. Next base: position 706,525 of record CAUOFW020001436.1, read on the forward strand.
CTATGGGACAGAGGTAGTGATACCCATTGAGATTGGGGGTACACTCCCTTAGGGTCCAGCACCATGACCCTGCCAGTAATGGAGAAGGCTTCCGCATCAACCTCGACTTGATAGAGGAGGAAAGGGAGATAGCCATGCTCAGGAATGCAAAGTACAAGTGTCGCATAGCCAATTACTACAACTCAAGGGTGAAGCCTTACTTCTTCTTACTCAGGGACCTAATCCTCAAAAAGGTCATTTTGTCTACCAAAGACTCTCTGGAAGGAAAATTGGGACCCAATTGGGAAGGACCTTACACGATCATGGAGGTGGTAAGGCTGGGCACCTACAGAATACAAAATTTTGAAGGAAAAGTCCTGGCTCATTCATGGAATGTAGAGCATCTAAAGAAATATTACTAGTAGCTGAAGGCAGTGAGGTATAAGTTGGTGGTCACGATTTAGATTATTTACTTTTTATTTTGGTCAATTTCCTTCAAAATATTTACTTTGAAATATGAAATAAATTTTTTCAATATTTTTTCAAAAGTTGTATTTCNTACAGAATACAAAATTTTGAAGGAAAAGTCCTGGCTCATTCATGGAACGTAGAGCATCTAAAGAAATATTACTTGTAGCTGAAGGCAGTGAGGTATAAGTTGGTGGTCACGATTTAGATTATTTACTTTTTATTTTGGTCAATTTCCTTCAAAATATTTACTTTGAAATATGAAATAAATTTTTTCAATATTTTTTCAAAAGTTGTATTTCTTTCATTTTCATGAAACCTTTACAAAAGATAGAATTTGACCTATCAACAAAAAACGTGAATACAAAGACACCCCNTTTTTTCAATATTTTTTCAAAAGTTGTATTTCTTTCACTTTCATGAAACCTTTACAAAAGATAGAATTTGACTTATCAACAAAAAACGTGAATACAAAGACACCCCCTAATGACACTCACTACCTCCACTCCCATCGTCGCTCGCTCCTCATCAGTCTTGGGAGCCTCATAATGCTGAAATTCAGAGAAGTCGNTGACACTCACTACCTCCACTCCCATTGTCGCTCGCTCCTCATCAGTCTTGGGAGCCTCATAATGCTGAAATTCAGAGAAGTCGTAAGCAGGGAATGCTGCTGAGACCTTCCTCCTAAGCTCATCATAGGCGTCAATGAAGGCATATGCCTTGGCCCTCCCAATAGCATCCCTCATCTTCTCTACCTCTGTGGAGTAAGCCTCTGCCTTAGCAGCCCTCTCAAGAGCTACTCGAAGGTCAGCTTCCAACTTGGCAACCCTCTCATGCGCTAGCCTCAACTGCTTTACGGCAACCTTTCGCGCCTGTCGCTCAAGCCCTAATTGCTTTGCGGTATCCTCTCATGCCTGTCATGCAAGCTCCGTAGCATCCTCTCATGTCTATTGCTCAAGCCTTAACTGCTCTTCAGTAGCCTCACTTGCCTGCCTCTCCACTATCTGGCCATTAATTGCCTCTCTAATCTTCAACGTATTGGTAAACAAGTAGGGTAAAACAGCAACCACCTACATGCATTCGAAGGTTAAAATATAAAGAAATCCAAGTACGAAGCCAAAATATAATAGAAGAAAGCCAAGTGCAGAGTCAAAGAGGAGTGCGGGACATACCAAAGCGAAGTCCTCCATAATAGCGTCAACAANGAAATCCAAGTACGAAGCCAAAATATAATAGAAGAAAGCCAAGTGCAAAGTCAAAGAGGAGTGCGGGACATACCAAAGCGAAGTCCTCCATAATAGCGTCAACAATGCCCTCTAGACCTCGAAAGGCAACCTCCTGAGCCTCTGTGTGGGTCACAAACCCCCAAAGCCTCTCCTTGGCTAGCTTCACATCCTGCGGCATGGATACTAGCTTGCTCCCTGAAGCAGGACAGCTAAACGAACCCTCCACCCCAGAAGGGGACCGTGCTGGGGCCTCAGCCTCCATCGTAGTGCTAGGACTATCTCTAGGGGGTGACAAGACATCAATAGGAGTAGAACTGGGGGCATCACCAAGCCCTGCCTCTCAGGGACCGACCTGACCAGAGGGCCTCCAGTGAGGAGTACTGGGGGCACCGGACTTTGCCCTCTGAGAAGGAGGAAGATAGGCACCCGCAAAATCAACATAAGTTAAAATGCCTATGACGTCGAGTCCACAAAAAGTCTACTGAAAAAGTCAAGTACCTTTCCTCCTCGGTCTCGAGGAAGTTGTGGAATGACCTAACGCCGACATGATCCCAGANAAGGGCCTCCAGTGAGGAGTACTGGGGGCACCGGACTTTGCCCTCTGAGAAGGAGGAAGATAGGCACCCGCAGAATCAACATAAGTTAAAATGCCTATGACGTCGAGTCCACAAAAAGTCTACTGAAAAAGTCAAGTACTTTTCCTCCTCGGTCTCGAGGAAGTTGTGGAATGACCTAACGCCGACATGATCCCAGAGAATTCCTTAAATGGATGGTCACGAACCATCTGAAGCCTGCTCTCCTACTTTGCGAATAAAGTCGGCGAAGCTACAAGAAACCAGTTGCATTATAAGAACAAATACGTGATGACTAGAACAAAAATTAAAGGTAGAGTTCTTACCCAGGTTGGTCTTGGGTACTGTATCCCATCTGGTGGGCACCAAGTCATGATCAGAATCGATATCCCACTCGCCTCCAAAAAAGAAGAACTTGATCTTCCAACTATGGAGATTCGATGTAAGCCTAGTAATGAATCTACTCGACCTAGGGAAAAAATAGTACCACCCCTGGTGAGGAACAGGGTTCTCCAAGAGCACATACGTGGCCAAAAATTCCTCGAATGGTGGAGGAACAGTAGCAACGTGCACTAACCGCCACAATGCAAAAAATGCTAGTATCACCCTTCACCCATTTGGGGCTCGTCTCCCCGGAACCAACGACAGGTGCCCCAGAACCCGACATATGGGCCTAGGTATTGGAAACCTCAGGCCTGTCTCCAATATGCCCTCACAAAGGACGATCTCGTTGAAGGAGTCGCAGCATGCTGACTCGTCAGCCTCAGCACGACAGCACGTCATGGAAGATGGAATGCAATACAAAGAAACTATGATTACAATGTCCTCGTCGTGGTCCAGGGTGGTAAGTATAGAGGCTACCTTAGAGCCATTGCCTCCATCAGTACCTGGACCTCCCTCGGAGTCCCTAGCAATCTCCTACTCGCCTAAATGAATACCCACCAAAAACGAAGTTATGCCATTGCCAAAGAAAATGCTCATACCAACAAAGAAGTAAATATGATCTCCCAACGACATACCTTGAAAGCTCGATCTGCTCAAGTCACTGCCTAGCCATTTCCTCGCGCTACCCATGGTGTCACCAAGTTTACCTATATGCATCCCGGAGCTACCCATGGCATCCAAATCACCACCGCCACTTGGAGCAAGAAACTTAGNGACGACATACCTTGAAAGCTCGATCTGCTCGAGTCACTGCCTAGCCATTTCCTCGCGCTACCCATGGTGTCACCAAGTTTACCTGTATGCATCCCGGAGCTACCCATGGCATCCAAATCACCACCGCCACTTGGAGCAAGAAACTCAGCTTCTTGAGTGGTGTTTCCATCACTAGCCTCATGAAAGGAGGTTTGAACCACACCTGGGGCGCCACCTGAAGGGCCTGGGGTGCTGCCAGTCTCTCTTGAGGACCTTCCTTGCAGTTCTCCAACGCCTTGTGTCCCTCCTGCCATACTACAAGGGTCGCCCAAGGTCTTTTTTCCAATGCCTGATGTCACGCCAAAAGTCCCAAAGGTACCATGGCCACCTCCATAATCAGCCCATCAGGTGCCACCTAGAGTAACCCCTTGGGCACCGCCTAGGCCGGCCTCATAAGCGTCGCCACTAAAACCCTCTCCATGTTTTTTTGAGCTCCTAGTCTCCATGAGTTTTCTATAATTTGAGAAAGGGAAGACTAAGAGAGAGAAATGGGTGAGGAATAGTAACCTCTTGAAGAGGCCTTTAAATAGAGGAAGAATGGCTTCTTGAAGAAACCTTGTTGGAGAAGCTTTTTGAACAGCTTCATGGAGAAGCTTGATTGAATAGCTTCTAAGAGAAGCCTCCAGAAATAAGAAATGAAAAGAGGAATGAGGAGGGAGAGACCAAGGACCTCTATGTGTAGACGAAGACCNGGAGAGAAATGGGTGAGGAATAGTAACCTCTTGAAGAGGCCTTTAAATAGAGGAAGAATGGCTTCTTGAAGAAGCCTTGTTGGAGAAGCTTGTTGAACAGCTTCATGGAGAAGCTTGATTGAATAGCTTCTAAGAGAAGCCTCCAGAAATAAGAAATGAAAAGAGGAATGAGGAGGGAGAGACCAAGGACCTCTATGTGTAGACGAAGACCCAACAAGAGCAATGCCAAAAAATGAAAAAATATTTGATATCAGTAAACTTAACAGAGTTCCAGAAGATGAAAAAGCATGGTGGGGAACAAGAAAACTCCTGTTCAAGTGAAGAAGAAGCACATGCTCTCAAACCCTTCCTCTCACAAAAGTCAGAGGCTTGGGACATGAGAGGCAAATGATAAGCCCGAAATCAACTGGGCTAGGCCCAATAAAAATAAACCAAAAGGGACCCAAGTCANCTCTCAAACCCTTCCTCTCACAGAAGTCAGAGGCTTGGGACATGAGAGGCAAATGATAAGCCCGAAATCAACTGGGCTAGGCCCAATAAAAATAAACCAAAAGGGACCCAAGTCACCAGCACCCAAAGGAGTCACCCAAAAGCNTTCTCAAACCCTTCCTCTCACAAAAGTCAGAGGCTTGGGACATGAGAGGCAAATGATAAGCCCGAAATCAACTAGGCTAGGCCCAATAAAAATAAACCAAAAGGGACCCAAGTCACCAGCACCCAAAGGAGTCACCCAAAAGCACTTGGCGTCGCCCAGGCCATGGGCGTTGCCCATGGGGACCTCTGGCGCTCCTTCGTTCCACGCTCTCTCTTCCTCAATACTGCCTTAGTGGTATCCCTCCTCACCTTGTCAATCCAACCCAGCTCGAGATCCAGAAAACTAAAGGAAAGAAGCACATGAGAGAGAATATCAGGATACGCATTCATGACAATCTAACCCTACCTCAATTGTACTTACCAAAAAGTAGTGACCGTCTCACTTCACCGCCTCACCATACCTATATAATGTAAGTCCTCTCCACATAGAGGGCATGACCTTGAAACCTCAAGACACCTCTACATCTCACACACCTCTCTGCACCTCCCTAGTTTCCCTCTCCCAAAGTATTGTAACTCTCCCGGATGGTACTCTCCCGATGAATTTTATTCATCAATAAAGATCTCTGGCCACTGTTGTCGTTCCTGAGAGTGGAGTAGGTCACCCTGACCGAACCACTATAAATCTGTGTGTTTGCTACTATTAATTATTTTGCCATTTATTGTTTATTTATTGTTCATTAATTACACCCTTATAAATACTCGATTGTTGATCTCACGTAATACCAATTTGTGCATCATCAATTTTAATTATAGCCTTTCTTGAGCATTGTTAATCATCTAATCAATTTAGCGATTGATAACTGGGAAAATGGGAGATAAAAAAATCGTTCAATAAATAATCTAGATGGACAAAGAGGGAGTAAATAGGCCTAAAAGAGAATATATGGAACTAAAAAATTTCAATAAAATTAGCAAACTTAAAATTCCAATATCTGACGGAAAACAAATAAATAACATAAATAGGTCATAAATATCAAGGAAAAAAAACTGCAACCAATAATGAAATGGATTGTTTCGATCACATATGATCAATATACTTTTATATGTTGATCTTGTATGTTGAATTCAATCATCACACTCAACCTTTTTTTTTTCGGTAAGTACCACACTCAACTTGTACAATGAATACAAATACTTTATTTTTATGGAGCCTAATGTAAACTTTTATTTGATCTAAGAGATTAATCAAACTATAATTCTAAGATCTAGAACAATCATGATTTTTACATATCAATTATGCGGAACTAAAAACGTGATGTTCGACATACTTGGAGTCACAATCGCAAACCTTGAATTACTTGATCAAAAATTGAACCCTCCTTTGGTATAACCCAAAAATAGATTTCTCTCTCTTGACCTTTCATCTTGCAATACACAACTTGATGAGGCATATATATATTTATAGGTTGAGAGAGGATCGGTTCCATAGTTCAATATAAACTCCACTTCCCATCAAAGTAGGACATCTGGAAACTATTTCTTTTCATTGACCAATTAGAAACCATTTTTTTTCTTTAAAAGAGAAATTATATCTATTTTTTTATTGATTAAAAATTAAATTACCCCTAGCCAGGAAGGGTGTGTACCTTACCCCTCAATGCAATCTAATTACAAGTGAAAGATTAAAATGGGTAAAATATGCATGCTTAGTACAGATCAAAAAATAAAAATTAAGAAAACCCTAAGCAAACTACCTGTGAATAGCATAAATAACATAAGGATTGGTAGAAAAATTAAGACCACATTTAAGCTGCATGAATTGCACCTTAAATGAGCATAAACGAGAGCTAAGAGAAGGATTGAGCAGTCCTTATTCATAGCTTGGATGAGCTGATAGTAGAGTTGGAATGGGCTGATGGAGTGGAGATGTTGCACTTAACCGCAAGCTGAGAGATGTTCTGAGCTGGGGAGAGCTGAGTGATTGATTGAGCTGAGCTAACATTGAATTTGAACTAAAGGTGAATTGGATCTGGGGTGTAGATGAAGAGACATCAAATAGGGCAGTTGAAAGGATTGCCTTTGGGAAATGAAAATCCAGCATATAAGTCAGCCTAATATGCCAAAGCGCCTATTGAAAGGTATATTCTCTTATCTGATAAGGAAGATGAATGGTCCCAGGAATAAAAGCAGAGGTGTCTCTGCAATTCTACACAGATCAAAGAGAAAAGACAACCTACCTAGGAGCCTTCGCGCCCAACCAATTGCGTATCCAAACTCCTCCTTTCTAACGAAGGACAACCAAATCGATGATCCCCATNCAGGAATAAAAGCAGAGGTGTCTCTGCAATTCTACACAGATCAAAGAGAAAAGACAACCTACCTAGGAGCCTTCGCGCCCAACATATTGCGTATCCAAACTCCTCCTTTCTAACGAAGGACAACCAAATCGATGATCCCCATTCTTGTTGCATTCCAGATCTTGAGTCCATGGGAGAAGATGAATATCCAACGTCTTCAAGAAGATCCTCCAAAGAGCAAGGTAGATTGAAATCCAACCAAAAGGCCAATGGACCAAAAGACAGAAGAAGTTCAACCTTAGTAAGAGAGACCATAACCATCCAACCACACGAGCATATAACTCCTCCTCACTAGCACAGAATAGGATAAGTCCCCTGTAACAGAACCAGCCAAGACCTTCCTTGCAAAACAACATGTGAAGTTGATGGAATAAGATCAAAACCCGAACGAAGAAGCTACACCAAGAATACTAGAGGCCTTGACACTGATCCTGAACAAGAAAAGAAGTCAAATAGGTGCCTGTAAAGCTCTTCCCTTTTTGATTCTCTTTGCTTTTGATAAAAATATCCCACATGTATGTAAACTGGACTATATAAACAGACTGTGGTTTTAAGATGGATTTTAATCTGGATTTAATCCTTCTATTTGAGATCTTTTGCTTGCCCCATATAGAATCAGAAACCATTAGTTATATCGATTAGATTAGGATTGGTAACCTTATCATTATCTAACCCAAATTAATTATCTGATAATAATTAGTAAAATCACATGTAGGCCACATTAATACTTACATTCTCCCACTTGGCCTATATGATTATCTTACAATTGAGACTAGCAAGGTTTACATAAACGCACAATAAATCTAATCCGTCATCACCTTAATTTGATTATACTAATATAACAATTAAACAACCCACTAATGCGAGTCATGGCGGTTGTACATCATTAACGCAACATAATCCCTTTCATGTACCACAACACTAGTAACTTGTCTAACATGATCTATAATTGAGAAGGATATATATAATAAGATCCAACAATAGTGTCTTGTGCCAAACGCTATTCTTGTTATGATTCATTCAATCTCATACATTTACATACATTCTGAAAAACAAGACATATCATAAACAGTTCGAATAAGAAATGAAAGAGTCAAATAAATAATCATTATGCAAAATCCGTCACATTAAGTGAACAACCATCATAAGCTACAAATCAAGACTCCTTATGTTAACACATTTCTTAAATATCTTTAGTAGCAATTTTACTAAAGAATTTGCAATCATGAGATCGATGCCATTATGCTCTATATACACTTAGCAAAAAGCACGTATGCAAAAATATCATGATAAGTTCTCAGCGGCTTGGCCATAAAGTTGGATGGGTCATTCACTCTAATTAGTAATAAGTTGGACAATTTTAAGTCATTCGATTAGAATTTCGCATCCAGAATCTATAAATTAGCCTCAANTGACAATTTTAAGTCGTGCGATTAGAATTTCGCATCCAGAATCTATAAATTAGCCTCAAAGCAAGCTACAAATTTAACTTCCTTAGTTGTCAATCACCACTAGATGAGTACACTTCTTAAATGTGAGCATACAATCATGCATACTTTGTANGGACAATTTTAAGTCATTCGATTAGAATTTCGCATCCAGAATCTATAAATTAGCCTCAAAGCAAGCTACAAATTTAACTTCCTTAGTTGTCAATCACCACTAGATGAGTACACTTCTTAAATGTGAGCATACAATCATGCATACTTTGTAAATACCTTGTATCCTCATAANTTAACTTCCTTAGTTGTCAATCACCACTAGATGAGTACACTTCTTAAATGTGAGCATACAATCATGCATACTTTGTAAATACCTTGTATCCTCATAATGAACCATTTGAGGATTGATTTGGTATTTACATAATAAAACAATTACAAAAATAATATTTGACATTATACACGTACATGCATGTATAAAACATCATGCAACAGAAATATAAAGAATTCCTTTCATTCTTTGGACATTACATGGTGATGAACTTATACATTTTACTTAATTGGAACAACATTTTCTAAACNTTTGGACATTACATGGTGATGAACTTATACATTTTACTTAATTGGAACAACATTTGCTAAACTCATTAAATTTCTCTAGAATTCTTCTTACATATGCTTTATGATATATAAGTTGTCTCACCATATCTTTCATTTAATATTTATTGAGAAAAACTTGGTTTCATGTAATAATCTAATATTACCACTGACCAACAACACAATATCAATATATAGAGTTAAAAAAAACTTATTATAATGGTGTTATCATTGAACTCAAAATACCATTGTAGAAAATTTTCTTAAGTCTACAAGTCAAGTGTTACTTCAATTCCCTTGTCGAAAAACCTTTAAGTTAATCTTTATAGACTTATACACCTAGACTTTATTAAAAAATATTTTTAACATTCACATGGTACAACTCTAAATCATAATGAGCTACCAATGTCAAAATTATTATTAGTGAACCCTTCTAAGATACATGATAAAAGGTTTCTACATAATCAATAACTCATTTGTGAGTGAAACCATTGGTCATAAGTTTGACTTCATATCTAACAAGATTTCAAACTTCATTCGGATAAGTTAATTTCAATTAGTCACTCATGCCACCAATTCAATTAACCACATCATTTTCTATAGCTTGTGAAAATAAAATCAAATATTTACCTATCCTTAAATTAAAGTCAAATTCTCTTAGATATATCACTTAATCATTTGATATAGCTTATCTTTTTTTTTTATTAGAGATCATTTTAGTGGTACTTATGTGATTTTTCTACTCTCGATTTGTTGGTGACTATCTTAGTATGAAGTGGTTAATCATTAATTTGTTGTTCAATATTGTCAGATCATTCAACAATTATGGGAACAACAACATCATTACAAGTATGGGTATTAGGACTTTTACCTTTACTTCTTTAATAACCACTTTGTGTGATTTATCACTCCCACTAATTTCACCATTCTTAATGAATCTGACATTATTGGTCTTCTCGTAGTACGAGTAGAATATTAAAACCTATTCCTTTTGGATTTTTCAAGGTGACCAATGAAATAACATTTGATCATTCTAAAATCTAATTTCATCAAATTTCTCAAACTCTAAGAGCATTCATCAATAAAATAAGAATAATGAGAAACCATGTAATATACTCCTAATCATTTACACTATGCATACCTATTAGCTATACCATTATGCTATGGCGTACTAGACATAGTGTGTTAAGTAGAAATACCATATTTTTTAAGGATTTTAATAAATAGATAAGGTAATTATCTTTAGCTATCATACCTTCCATAATATTCATCACCTATCCAATCTAATGACTTTCACTTTTCCATATATCTATCTTTCAACATTTATAATATATACCTTAATGCATTCTCTACTTGAAATTTTTATGTAGTATATTGAGATAACCATAATGTCAAAAAATATCCATAAATGTGATAAAAAATTCTTTATGTACCTTTATGGAAAATTTTAAAGAGTTTTACACTTCTAACACCCTTCTTGGTGTGTTTCATTCATTTTTCCTTAATAGAATCTATACACACATAAATCAATAAAATTTTAAATTGAAAACAATATCATATTTGACTAGTTTCTTCAACCTTTATGTAATTATGTGACCTAGTCATCTATGTCACAAGATAAAAGAATTTTTTTATTTATCAGACTACAATAAGTTAAAAATATTAAAAAGCAGGGTTAGAAAATATTCAAAAATAGGTCATCAGGCTTTAATCTATACAAACCATCATGAAGGATACTAGAATATTAAAAAAGACATTCATAAACTTTATTTTCATATTCAAAAGACAAAATAATCATCATGAAGTTTAGACAAGAAAATCAAACTTTAAAATACTAGGAACATACAATTGTTATATAAATAATAATTGATATCTAGAAACAAACAGAAAATCTCATCTTTCTTAAATTGAGCTTTGATCTGATTAACCATGGATATCAATTTATGATTTAACATTCTGGGCTAAGAGAAATCCCTAGCACGAATTTGAAACATTTATAGTAGCAAATTCAAGTAAATTCATAATATGTTAGAAGAAACATCATTAAGATTTGATTCAAAACATTCAAAAGCTTTCATGTTTATGTTTCATTTCGAATCATGCCTTTTGTTTATGTCAATCATTTTACAAGTGTCAACTTTTACATACACAGCACTTATTATTTGTGTCCCTTATGAGCCTAAGTAGCTAAGTAGGCTCTTGGTCTTAGAATAGTGCCTTAAGTTTTTAAGTCTTGTTTCCTCTTGAACATACATAATAGACATACATTAGCTTGCTACTTAACATCAATAAAGGTTTATATCAACGGATAAAAAGTTCAAAAAGTAAATTACATAAAAGAAACTCATCTATCCTTAAAGCCATCAACTTAATAGCTAGAACTATGAGGATATATTTATGCATCTCACATGTACTATCAGATTCCATAATAGTAAGCTCAACCATTAGTGTCCAATAAAAGACTCATTAATAGTTCAATAATATTCTTGCATAATTTTTCAACATTCATAAGCATTATCAATTTGAAGAACAACTTAATGTTATACATCATAATCATTTGTTTAAACATAATGCATAGTCGGTTAGATCTTTTATAGGCTTTATGCAAAGTCATTTCATTAGAACTATTTAATTTAGTAATAGCAGTTAAGCATTAGACAAGTAGTTAAAATATATAAGTGGAACTAAATTTGTTCACACCAATTTTAAAATATTCATTCCATTAAGTATCAAACCAGACAAAGCACGCACATGAAACAATACATGAGCTAGCAATAAAAGTAGCTAAAATACTTACTACATTAATGTTTTGAGTTATCTATAAGTTTAATCATGAGATAGAATAGAATACATATTCTAATAAGCAATAAGTAGTATTACCGTGACTCTCATTTGGGTAGTAATCATGGTATACTAATACATTAACCATTATGGTGGTTCTCTCTCACCTAATAGGAGTAATTGATAATATATTCATAATTAGATAGGTCCATCACCTTTGGGCATCCATTCCACACCCATTATGAATATAAACCAATTATCCCAGTTAATTAATCACTTGAAAGGTAGTGCACCTTTGGACCAATTCCTAATATCCAAGTGATCAAAAAACTGCAATTTGCAAGTCATTATTTTAATACATCAGTAATGGATATTAAATATCAATTATATGATTTAATACTTATTAGTCATTCTAGTTAAACCACTTTTGCGGCTACCAAACTATATCATAATATAAGCATTAAACCAAAATAATAACATTGCATAAACGATTATTTTAATATCACAAGATGATTAATGTTAAAATCAATTATATGATTTGATATTTATGAGTCATTCTAGTTTGGTCACTTTGGTGACTACCGAATTATATCATAATATAGACCTCAAATCAAAATAATGACATTGTATAAACTGTTATTTTAATATCTAAATAATAGATATTAAATATCAATAATACGAGTTGATATCTATGAGTCATTCAAGATGGCCCACTTTGATGGCTACCAAACTATAGTATAATACAGATATCAAAACCATGATATTGACTTTGCATAAGCAACTAGATTGACAATAATACATAATTAATCTTTATGATGTACAAGTTCATTCACGAGACCAAGATTAACATATAAATAATAATAATAATAATTTAAACATGAGTAATCATAAATAGATCATAATATCTCGGACCTCAATCTTGCATATCGAAACTCTTTAGGCACCATTATAAAAACATAATTAAATATGTGATGTCATAGATGCTAAATTCATCACAAACTTAACAATAATCATACTGCCCCAAATCGACAATCAACTCATGACATGAAATTAGGTCTCTATTAGACAACAATAGTTTCTTTTTCATGGACAGAAAGTACATGAAAACATAACAAATACATACCCAAGTTATAATTTTATAGTAGACCAAACATAAAGGAAAGCAGAAGCTACAAGTTTCAATTAAATGTGATATCACATAAAGATATCAATTAAATAATAAATCCAAGAAGAGTTGTCCTCCTATTAATAGGAATATCTAGGAAACTTGTTTTAGCCAAGGATCAATTGACGTAAAGCAAGGAACTTGAAGCCTGCTTATAATTAATGATTGTTATGCATATGATGCATTGTCTCTATCCAAATTCCAACAAATTTTACCAAGCAGAGGCAATATAATAACAATTAATTCAACCCGCAATTAATTCGGTATAGTAGGAGATATAAACTCTACATTCCATTAAAGTAGGACATTAGAAAACCACTTCTTTTCATTGAAACCATTAGTTTACTAGTTAGATTAGGATTGGTAACCTTATCATTATCTAATCCAAATCAATTATCTGATAATAATCAGTCAAATATCATGTGCCAAATCATATAGGCCACAATAATTCTTACACCTTAAAAATCACATTGTTCATTTATTTTATTATGTGGTGCAGATTCATTTGAAATACAAAATTTAGGCTAATACTTAAGCAGCATAACATTTCCCTTAGCCCATGTTGACGAGTCGCAGTAGGCATACTCTAGTCCTTATCTCTCCGATGCTCCACTGATGTTCACAAGTGTTCAACACAACAACAACAATGATGTCTAAATTACATTGCTATTCCGAAACATTGTTTAACAAATCCTTGAAGAAAGCACCAAATATTTTCTCTACCTTAGAACTCACCAAGAATCTTCAAGGTAATCATGGGAACTATTTTTGGGTTTTAGAAACTCCTTTTTACGAAGCTTTAATGTTCCCTTGGTGTGCCTCTCATGAGTGATTAGTAGGTGTGTAATGAAATAATGGTTACCTTGCAGCTTGAGCCTGAGGATTGATGTGTTTTTAAATTTTGACAAACCTTAACTTCGTATCCAGATGTCACATTTACAAATGTAATATATGTTTTTTTTTGTGCAATTTCATTATTCATGTAATAACTATGGTGTTCTGTCCTCTGCAATATGTTGATCCTTGGTATTTATTACATCTTTAAAATCGAAATACAAATTATGCCAAATAAAACTTTTAAAATTTTGGCCAACCTTAATTATGTACTCAAATGTCGCATTTGCAAATGTGAACCCTAATGAACATAGAATGTGTGATGCCCCTAAAATCTGGATTCCTTTGTCAATTCGTTGATCACCCATCAACCCACAAAAATACATGTGAATGTCGCATAACCCGATGCCACATCACAACATTTCATTCATTGGGATCATAACCAACATAGAGTTCAGGCAGAGTCTCCCTTGTACCGAGCGCTCCCAAATGCATAATCTGTGTACAATTCAATCACTTCACCATTTCAAAGTCCAATATACATTAATTTACAATTAATATTACTTCATTTACCTCCTTTGGGCAAAAGGACTCAAAGTTCGGAGGCTTGACAAAAGTGTTTTAATTTTCTGAAAATTTAAGAGGACCTATCGGTAGATAATCGACATTCTACCAATAGAAATGCCCACTGGAGTTCTTCTACTGGTAGATATTCAACATCCTACTGGTAGAAGTGCCCACTGGAATTATTCTACTAGTAGATACTCGAAGTTCTACCAGTAGAAGTGCCTATTGGAATCCTTCAACCGGCAGATACTCAACGTATCTACCGATAGAAGTGTCTACTAGAATTCTTTTACCGGTAGATAATCAATGTTCTACCGGTAGAAGTTTTCAGTTTGCCCCCGATTCAATATTTTTTCATTTTCAACTCTTCCAATCTCATATAACAACCACCAAAACTCATATAACATCAAACTTTACACCAAATATAGTTCAAATGAGTTCGTTTTACAATCCTTATACAATATTACATATCCAAAAATAACTACACACTTGTTTTACAAAAATGTAGTTTAAAGCCACAACTTGACTTTCTTCATCCATGAGGGCCTAAGTAAGAGCCATCCACCGGCGATTGGCCCGCACTTGAAATATTGTCCCCATAAAGGGTATCTCCTAAAGAGACTACTCCCCAACCTAGATGCATAAGAAATGCTCATATCCAATTCAACAATCAACAATCAATCTATTTAAGAATATGCAATTCATAATGAAATTCTCTATGTCATGTCATGTTATGAGATGAGACTCACACATGCAATTCAACCCGAGCCTTCACCGGCTCCCATATCACATGCAATGTCTTGCGTATAAATTCGGATATTCCAAGCCCCAGTCATTGATGTTACACATTCAATGACCATTATAAATTTCGGGTCTGTCTTGGGGTGGGTATTTATGGACTTCACCAACGGGCACCCAACTAACATGGCACTTATGGACTTCCACCAACGACTCTGTATATGCCAACACACTTTATGGCAACAAAATGCGTATCCAATTCACCTGGTCTTGCACCCAAGGGACAATCTAGTCCTTCTTATTAACCCAGGCCCTATTTTCAATGCAAACTCGTGCAACTCAGTCAAACCTTGATCCAACTATTCTAAGCCCACGCATCAACCACCAAGAATGGTGTTTGATAAAAAATATGCACACACACCCATATTAATGTCATATGTCCACGAATGTGATGCTACCCGTACGTATGCAATGTAATGTACCATTGCATTTAATATCATTATGCAACCAAATTTTCAATTGCAATATCAACATCATGCTCAACATATTATGAGCACAATATGAACAACATTCCATCTCAACAATATTTTCAATTGTCAATTTATATCATATGCATATAAATTACAATCTATATTCTCACCAAGCATGTTATAACATTTTCAATAGAACAACTATGCTAAATCAACCCAGACATCTAATCAAACACCTTTATAGCACATAATCACGTAATCCAGAATCATGCCCAATCAACACATTTCCCATGTAATTATCAATGCAAGCAATTTCACCCAAAATCCAATTCATACAAAAATTGATTTTATAAATTCTTATACATTTTTCATACTCTAGTTACAATAGAAATACATTTAGACAAAAGATTTTATCTCAAGTCATGCTACCCATTTCATATGAAACCCTGGGCTAAAAATAAACCTAATTAGGAAAAAAATCTTACCTCTTAAAGCGTAATACACGTAGTAGGAAGCTCCAAGAACCCAAATCAAGCTTCAATCCTTGATTTTGAAAAATTCCATCTTTGAGACTTCGTCAAAGTCCCCAATTTTTGGTATGTAGACGTAGCCCTCGTCGAATAGATGAACTTTAGTTCTTGGCCTAAAGGATTCCGACCAAGGGTTTGCTCTAGACCGTAGAGAAAAGATAGAGAAATCCTTGATTTTTTCCTCTTTTCTTCCCTTTCTCTCTCTCTCCAACAAAAATCAGCAGCCAATTTGGGGAAAAAAATCTAATTCTTCCCCCTTTTATACCCCTTACATGTTTGGGCCTTCTTGCGCCACACATCTGCCTTTCCCGGGTTCGATTTCATCCCGATTCAATATAATCTCGTCCTTTTTTAAGTTTAATATATTTTAATTTGAAATAAATTTAAATTTTTTTTCATGTTTCACAAATAAGTTTTCAGTCAAGTTTATTTTGGTTACATGACACCCGTTCATCTCGTAAAACGTAAAAAATCTAACTGTCTCACAATTCAACAAAAATTGACTGGATAACTAGATTTCATGAGATGAATCCAATAGTGAGGTATGTTCCATCATATGAGTTCTAGAAAAAATTAGGTTTTTAATCCGTACTATAACAAGTAATTATCATTTTGCCCATTTTTCATTATAAGTCTAAATTTTCAAGGTTTTTCATTATTCCCCCCTTAAAAAAATTATCCTCAAAATTTACACGCATATGCACATTTGACCACATGTATATGCAATAGTCATATAATACTTAATGACCATAAGAATGTACCTCCATTCTTGAACAACAAAGGATAACTGGCACGTATAATGTCCTCACGCTTTCATGTCGTCTCCTTCATGCCATGGAGTTGCCACATCACCTTCACTAACTTCACAGTCTTGCCTCGCAAAACCTATTCTAAGTTATCCATGATATGCACTGGTCCCCCCCTCGAAGGTCACATCTGCTTCAACAACCAGCTCATCATAATCCACCACATGCGTAGGATCTAGAGTGTACTTCCAAATCATGGAGACATGGAATACCGCATGAACACCTGATAACTTTGGCAGTAACACCAACTGGTAAGCAATTGTACCAACCCTCTTGAGTACCTCGAAGGGCCCAATATACCTTGGCGATATCTTTTCCCGCATCACAAACCTGACTACTCCCCTCTTAGGCATCACCTTCAAGAAAACATGATCTCCAACCTCAAACTCTAAAGGTTGTCGCTGTCGGTCTGCATAGCTCTTCTGCTGGCTCTGAGCCGTGAAAAGATGCTTCTGTACAAAGTCCACCTTTTTTAAGGTGTCTCTAATCAAATTCGAACCAGTAGAGGGTCTCTCTCCAACCTCCATCAAACAAACCTGAGAATGACACGACCTCCTATAAAGTGTCTCATAAGGTATCATCTATATGCTCACCTAATAACTATTGTTGTAGGCAAACTCCACTAAGGGTAAATGATCTTCTCAGCTACTCTTGAGATCAAGGATGCATGCTTGTAGCATGTCCTCTAAAGTCTCAGTGGTCCTCTCAGACTGACTATCCATCTTGGGATAAAAAAATGTGCTCATCATCTACTGTGTCCCCATAGCCAGCTAAAAACTCTCCCTAAAATGGGTCGTGAACCTGGAACTCTGATACAATACTACAGATATGAGCACCCCATGTAATCGAACTATCTCCCGTATATACATCGTGTAGAATTTGTCCAGTGTGAAAGTCATTCGCACTGCCAAAAAGTGTGTCAATTTCGTAAGCCGATTCACTATCACCCACACTACGTCATGCCCCGTGATGTCCGTGAAAAGTGGGTCACAAAATCCATCGTGACATGCTACCACTTCCACTCAGCCACCTCCAAGGGTTGAAGCAACCCTACTGATCTGTAGTGCTCTGCCTTGACCTGCTGACATCGAGACGTCGACTAACAAAATCTCCAACATGCCTCTTTATCCCACTCCAATAATATTGAGTAACGAAGATTAGGTACATCTTCATGCCAACTAGATGCATAGCAAAACGAGAGCAATGGAACTCCCTAAGGATCTCCTTCCTCAGATCCACAGACTAATTAACCATAACCCTTCCCTTAAACAGAAGAATACCATCTGCGTGGATGACCCAGCCCTCATCACTTGTACCCAACTATATGAGTGTACAACATAGAATCTATCACCCTTAATAAATAAAGAGAAAATGTCCNAAAACATGATCTCCAACCTCAAACTCTAAAGGTTGTCGCTGTCGGTCTGCATAGCTCTTCTGCTGGCTCTGAGCCGTGAAAAGATGCTTCTGTACAAAGTCCACCTTTTTTAAGGTGTCTCTAATCAAATTCGAACCAGTAGAGGGTCTCTCTCCAACCTCCATCAAACAAACCTGAGAATGACACGACCTCCTATAAAGTGTCTCATAAGGTATCATCTATATGCTCACCTAATAACTATTGTTGTAGGCAAACTCCACTAAGGGTAAATGATCTTCTCAGCTACTCTTGAGATCAAGGATGCATGCTTGTAGCATGTCCTCTAAAGTCTCAGTGGTCCTCTCAGACTGACTATCCATCTTGGGATAAAAAAATGTGCTCATCATCTACTGTGTCCCCATAGCCAGCTAAAAACTCTCCCTAAAATGGGTCGTGAACCTGGAACTCTGATACAATACTACAGATATGAGCACCCCATGTAATCGAACTATCTCCCGTATATACATCGTGTAGAATTTGTCCAGTGTGAAAGTCATTCGCACTGCCAAAAAGTGTGTCAATTTCGTAAGCCGATTCACTATCACCCACACTACGTCATGCCCCGTGATGTCCGTGAAAAGTGGGTCACAAAATCCATCGTGACATGCTACCACTTCCACTCAACCACCTCCAAGGGTTGAAGCAACCCTACTGATCTGTAGTGCTCTGCCTTGACCTGCTGACATCGAGACGTCGACTAACAAAATCTCCAACATGCCTCTTTATCCCACTCCAATAATATTGAGTAACGAAGATTAGGTACATCTTCATGCCAACTAGATGCATAGCAAAACGAGAGCAATGGAACTCCCTAAGGATCTCCTTCCTCAGATCCACAGACTAATTAACCATAACCCTTCCCTTAAACAGAAGAATACCATCTGCGTGGATGACCCAGCCCTCATCACTTGTACCCAACTATATGAGTGTACAACATAGAATCTATCACCCTTAATAAATAAAGAGAAAATGTCCTATGTGATCTTCTAGGATATGATTCAAGGAATCTTTAGCCAATGTAAAATGACAATTACAAAAGAGTTCTAATTGATTTTTGGAACACATAAGGTTGGGTTAGGGATTTGACAGTAATTCCATAACTTAATAATTCGATTAGGGCATTGTGTGATAGAAGGATTAAATTGTATGATAGTTGTAGACCAAATGGGTTCTTTACCTACTTCGTTTTATCCATGGATTAATCATGATATGCTACTAGGTGTAACTCATGATCAGTAGAAGTCCAATAACAAAATTAACATAAATATATTGTTATTCATAAAGGGAGAATTAGAATAGTTTTGATTCAAAATAAATTAAAAATATTTATAATTGGAGATGCTACGTGAAGTTAGTATCGAATGCCTAAATTTGGGTATGCTTAAAGTTATAGGGTCACACTATAAATTTTAAGTTTTAAATTTTTTTTTCATTTTTCAGTGGTGTAACTCTCACCCCCTCCCCTCCACCCCCCCCCCCCCAAACCT
>CAUOFW020001436.1:726397-736603 GCA_963454935.2 Ilex paraguariensis
CCCCCCCCCCCCCCCCCCCCCCCCAAACTTAAGTTACACATTATCCTCAATGCAAAAGAAGTAATGCAATGAGAAAAAAAAAATAAGGGAAGGAAAACACTTGGAAAAAATTTCCAAACTAAAATAACTAACTACAAACAAAGAAGAAAATTAGCATAATAAGAGAATAAAGAAATAAAAACTAAGTAAAACTACTATGTACAAAGATTTTTTGATAAAAGCATCTTTCGAGCTTCAATTGCCCATTGCCCAACTTCCATTGGGACTTGGTTCCTCTAACGAACTTTTTCTTTCTTATCATTTTCTCAACTCCACATAACTCCTATGAATAATTCAACAAATTAGTATAAAAAATATCCTCAGAGTTCCAACTATCATGCACAGAATTAAATAAACAAGATTGCAAAGGATCATAACAAATAGACTTGTGAAATGTTTCCTCTCTACAATCTCTTCCACTTCAAAAAATTCTTCATCACCATCTGTTTGCTTTAACCACATGAAAATATTAAATTCTGCAGTTGTGTTTCTAAATGAACATTCAATTACACAATTCCGATAGTTTATCAATGCATTTGATGTGGCTAAGAATGGCCTCCCTAAAATTACTGGAACCTGCACAAAAGGATTAGTAACAAGTGCAATATCAAGAACTATAAAGTCAATAGGGAAGTAGAACCTATCCACTTGAACCAATGTGTCTTCCATTATCCCCCTCAGCAACTTCACACTCCATTCTGCAAGTCTAAGAGTAATCAATGTAGTCAAATCTCTCCCTTGCCTAGTTGCTTGTATACCAAGAAAGGTAGGAGATTGTTAGTGCGCACCCAAGTCTAGAAGTATTTGCTCCACCCGGTAGCCCCCAATGGTAATAGAAATGGTAGGACAACTGGGAATTTTGTACTTGGGTGGATTGGTTCGCAGGATAGAACTTAACTACTCTGTCAAGAATGATTACTTCTAAACATTTAATTTACTTTCGGTGTGAAGGTCCTTCAAAAACTTTGCATAGGATGGCACCCGTAGCATAGCATCAAGTAAAGGTATATTAATTTTTACCCGCTTAAACAAATCAAGAATTTCAGCATTGTTAATTTGTGTAGTAGGCATCTTCAATCTGTGAGGGTATGATGCAAAAATAGGACATGTAATTTCATCAAACTTAACAACCTCTAGCAGCTCAAGTGTCTCAATATCCTTAAAGATACCATGAATCTCTTTTTTAGTAAGTTTACCAACTTTAGGCAAAATTGTGTTGTCAACCTCTTTCCCACTCCTAAGGGTAGTACTGATTTGAGGTGCTCTTCAGTGATTTTAGTGACATTAGAAGTCTCAATACCATGTTGACCCTTTGGATTTTCTTGAGGTTGTGTTGGAATCTTTCATTTTCCCTGCTGAAGCACACCCATTGTATTGGTCAACTTGGTTATTTGGGTTCTAATGTCATTGAAAACTTGGACATTTTGGTTGTTGATAGTGGTTTGACTTTAGATAAACTAATGCATCATGTCCTCTAAGCTTCTCTTATGTGGGGGCTAGTAAGGAGGTATAGTAGGATGTCCTTGGGGACCAAACACTTGTTGAAGTGGGTTCTAGGGGTTGAGTACTTTTAGACGAACTGGGATTAAACACTAGTTGATCAACAGGAGGGGCATAAGACATGGGGGCAAAAGGTGCAACTGAGGTATCATTTGATGTCTCGATTGATTAAATTCATGTACTTTCTCATGGAGCATTTCCTTAAAAGTTGTTATATTCGGGCACTCCTTAAGAGAATGCTCAACCAACTCATAAATTGTGCAAGGCCCCTCAACCTGAGGCACACTGACAACCTCATTTAATTTCCTAACCTCTAGGTTCTCCATTTTCCCAAATAAATGCGCAATCTTGGCTAGTAATTCATCCTGATCTCTCAAAATATATTTTTCGCCACTTGTGGATTGGGATGCAGTAGATTGATTTGACCTTTTGGTAGGACCTGAGATATCCTAAGATTGTGTATTTTCTGCCAAACTCTAAAAGTAATCTAGAGCTTCCTCGGGCTCTTTGTTTAAAAACTCTCCATTTCTTATCATATCAATGAACTGGCGATGTGCAAGGGTAATTCATTAACACAAGGTTCAAACCAGCTGCTAAGGTTCAAACCTATGATTTGGAGCTACATTTAAGAGATCCTTAAATCTTTTTCAGTAGTCATAAAGCTGTTCATCTGATTTTTTAGAAAAATTTTAAAGTTACTTCTTTAAAGCAGTAGTTCTATGAATTGGGAAAAACTTCTTTAATAACACTTTTTGCAAATCTGCCCATTTAGCTATAGTTCAGGGCTTTAAAGAGTTTGACTAAGATTTTGTTTTATCTTTCAAAGAGAATGGGAATAACTTCATCCGTGCAACCTCTTTTTGCACATTATGTTCAAGAAATGTACTAACCACTTCCTCAAACTCCTTGATATACAGATACGGGTCCCCATCCACACCATGGAATTGAGAAATATATGCAAAGGCTCCCTAGAGTGGTCAATGTGAAGTTCGGCTTTGATAGATTTAACCAGCAAATCGCTAATATATACCTCCATGGTGGTGCCAAGCTGACTAGAGAACATTCTATTCATGAGTCGTTGGTAAGTAGGCCCAGTCTTTTTTAAACTGAATGGCATAACTTGGTAGCAAGAATTTGCTNCATGGTGGTGCCAAGCTGACTAGAGAACATTCTATTCATGAGTCGTTGGTAAGTAGACCCAGTGTTTTTCAAACTGAATGGCATAACTTGGTAGCAAAAATTTGTTNCTGACTAGAGAACATTCTATTCATGAGTCGTTGGTAAGTAGGCCCAGTCTTTTTTAAACTGAATGGCATAACTTGGTAGCAAGAATTTGCTTTTTCTGTTATGAAAAACATTTTCTTCTAGTCCGCAGGGTTCATCTTGATTTGGTTCTGTCCCAAAAAAGTGTGCATGAAGCTAAGAAGCTCATTTACTGAGGTTACATCAACTATAAGGTCAATTTGTGGTAAAGAAAAACTATCCTTCAGGGAAGCTCGATTGAGATTCGTAAAATCTATGCATAGATGCCACTTCTCGTTGGTCTTCTTGAGCAAGACCACATTTGCTAGCTAAAAAATCTATGCATAGATGCCACTTCTCATTGGTCTTCTTAAGCAAGACCACATTTGCTAGCCAAATTGGATAGTCAACCTCTGTAATGGCCTTGTCCTTCAAAAGCTTGGCGACCTCTTCATTGATGGCTAGTTGTCTTTTTGGTGCGAAGCTCCACCTCTTCTGCTTGATGGCCTTAAAACTGGGGTCCATGCTAAGTTTATGAACGATCTCTCTTGGGTCTATTCCCTCCATGTTCTCTTGCTTCTATGCAAAAACATTAGCATTCTTCTTTAAGAAGTTGATGAGTTTTTCCTTAAAATCCCCTACAAGCTTGGAACCAATAAAGACCAAATGAGTGGGGTCCTCATCCACCTACACAGCCTCCAAATCCTCCAATGGTGTTGGTCTAGTATCCAGCTCATCTCTCATATTGAGCTCATCAAGTTGCACAGAATCTACTTCTTTCTACTTCATCAAACACATATAGCACTCTCTGGCGTCCTTTGGTCTCCCCTTACTACACCAATCCCATTCTCAATGGGGAACTTCATGAATAGATGATAAGTGAAAGGGATGGCCTTAATGACATTCAAGGAAGGTCTTCCCAAGATCACATTGTACGTGAAATGGGCATTCATGACCAGGAACTTGGTTATAGTAGTTGTCTGGTAGAACGTTTCTCTAAGGGTCAGAATGAGCTGTACAGAACCCACCAGGAATACCTTCTCCCCTGAAAATTTCACTAGATGGGTTTTGGTAGGCAACAACTATTCTCAATCAATGCCGAGCTGGTAGAATGAATTAAAAAAGATAACATCAGTTGAGCTACCATTGTCTAACAAGACTCAATGGATGTCCTTGTTGGCAATAATGACTTTGACAACCAAAGGGTCATCATAGGAGGGCTAGCAGCCCTTTAGGTCGATATCCGAGAAGGTTATTTCCAATTTAAAGCATGGAGCTTTTTGAACCATCTGGACCTCAAGGAAATCATCTGATCGTGTTTTTTGCACGTGAACTTTCTTGACGGATCTGGATTTGCCTCTTTTGGCAAAATCGCCTGATATGACATGAATTTCTCTAATAGGCTACTGGTGTTGCAACTACTGCCTCTCTTAAGGTGAGTTTTGCTAGTTCACAACTTGTCGGTCAGCTCGGGCCACAAACCTCCGGAGATAACCCTTTTAGATAGGGAACACGATCTTTCTCTTTGACTAAAAACAATCATCGGTGTCATGATTGTGATCTTTGCGAAAATGGAAATATTTGTACAAGTCTCACTTGCTCAAGTCAGACATCATTTTCAAAGGTCATTTCACATATTTCTCTTTCTGGACTTGGTGCATAATCTAAGACATAGAGGCATGTACTACTATAAAGCGAACTTCACTTAGGAAATTAGGATTTGGGGCTCCTAGGCAATCTCAAATGTTTCCACATCTTTTTGGAGATCGATCAAGATCCTTCTTTAGACTAGACTCCTTTCTTTTTTTGTCTTTCTGCTGGCTTGTAGAGGCATTTCGAGGCGTGTACTACTATAAAGTGAGCTTCACTTAGGAAATTAGGATTTGGGGCTCCTAGGCAATCTCAAATGTTTCCACATCTTTTCGGAGATCGATCACGATCCTTCTTTAGACTGGAGTTCTTTCTTTTTTTGTCTTTCTACTGGCTTATTGAGGCTAAAGAGTCGTGTCTTGGTTGGATGACCTCTCCCCCATTGATATACTTTTTCATNATCAGTTGAGCTACCATTGTCTAACAAGACTCAATGGATGTCCTTGTTGGCAATAATGACTTTGACAACCAAAGGGTCATCATAGGAGGGCTAGCAGCCCTTTAGGTCGATATCCGAGAAGGTTATTTCCAATTTAAAGCATGGAGCTTTTTGAACCATCTGGACCTCAAGGAAATCATCTGATCGTGTTTTTTGCACGTGAACTTTCCTGACGGATCTAGATTTGCCTCTTCTGGCAAAATCGCCTGATATGACATGAATTTCTCTAATAGTCTACTGGTGTTGCAACTACTGCCTCTCCTAAGGTGAGTTTTGCTAGTTCACAACTTGTCGGTCAGCTCGGGCCACAAACCTCCGGAGATAACCCTTTTAGAAAGGGAACACGATCTTTCTCTTCGACTAAAAACAATCATCGGTGTCATGATTGTGATCTTTGCGAAAATGGAAATATTTGTACAGGTCTCACTTGCTCAAGTCAGACATCATTTTCAAAGGTCATTTCACATATTTCTCTTTCTCGACTTGGTGCATAATCTAAGACATAGAGGCATTTCGAGGCATGTACTACTATAAAGCGAACTTTACTTAGGAAATTAGGATTTGGGGCTCCTATGCAATCTCAAATGTTTCCACATCTTTTTGGAGATCGATCAAGATCCTTCTTTAGACTAGACTCCTTTCTTTTTTTGTCTTTCTGCTGGCTTGTAGAGGCATTTCGAGGCATGTACTACTATAAAGTGAGCTTCACTTAGGAAATTAGGATTTGGGGCTCCTAGGCAATCTCAAATGTTTCCACATCTTTTCGGAGATCGATCACGATCCTTCTTTAGACTGGAGTTCTTTCTTTTTTTGTCTTTCTGCTGGCTTGTTGAGGCTAAAGAGTCGTGTCTTGGTTGGATGACCTCTCCCCCATTGATATACTTTTTCGTCTTTGCTAGTAAATCTGGCATGCTACGTAAGGGTTTTTAGAGACAGAGAAAAGGAAATCTAATGACGATCCCTAGGCCGACAATGAAGGCAATCATGGCGACTTGTCATCCAAGTTAAACCACTATACATAGCTGCTACGCAACTCTTCGGGCTTTTGTTTGATGCTTAGGAGGCAGGAGGTAGGAGGTCAATTTGAGGTGAGTTCTCGCGTCGATCAAGAACAAAATGAACTACACTGACAATTCTTTGAAAGAAGATATTGACGGGATTAGTCTGTTGAACAAGGCTAACATCGAGCCCTTGAAAATGATGGAAAAGCCTCGGTATCGGATGGGGTCTTGATAGTTGTATAGCTCTATCTGATTTTTATAAATGTTCAAGTGGTCAAAGGGATCCTTAGTACCATCAAAGGAGTCAATTTAGGGCATTTTGAATTTAAGTGGGAGAGGAAAGTGTAAGACCTCTAAGGTAAATGGGGATTCTGTCTATTGGACCAGGGCTTCCATAGTGACTGGAACTTGGTTCTTCACAACCTCTTTCATGTTTCCCAATTCGTTTTGAGTCTCTAAGAAACATTTCTCCTACAACCGGTCCATGGCATTGCATTATGGGGGAGGCTGTCGATTCCTTCCCCTTTCCCCCTCAGCTCTACTCTACACCTCGTCTCCAAATTGTTCTCTCTACAGCTGACGCCTAATATTTTCACTAGAGTGGCTATGGTGATCTGCCTTTGTTATGCCGTTAGGGGCTATGGAGGATGCGGTGGATCTTGATGGACTTAAGGAGACAAAGCATATTTTGTTGGCAAGTCTTCGGTCCCTCCATACATAGGGGGTCTACTAGAGGAGCTGGTGGTAGGGAATTTGTAGACATCAATCGAAAGTAGTGAAAGAAATTTCAGAGAAAAATGATGAAAATCGATTCCCATAGATTGTGTCAAACTGATGGAGTAAAATAAAGGTATGAGTGCAAAGGAACCGCAGAGGGATTAAAAGTTAATCGAAGGGTATGTGTGTGTGAGTAATTGATTCTAGGTATGAAGCTAAAGAGCCCTTTAATGCTATAGTAGAGTAAAGACTTAAGGAAATACAGTGACACAAATGATTCAGTGGTTCACCAAGTTAAAAAACTTGTCTAGTCCACTCTAATAGAGACTCTTGCTATCTTGGTTTCTACTGCTTTGGAAAGAAGATTGTTACAATGGGATTTCAAATATCTTTCTTGAGGGTATATCCTCTTATTTATACATGGATTAACTTTTGTCTTTATCCCAGATTGTGTGGTCCTTTCATTCAATTAAAATCATAAATTAAATATCTTTATGTTAAAATATCTCTGACAATGATCTACATGTCTTTCTAGAAACAAAGTAACATCATCTAGAAGGGCTGAACTCTTGAGGCCATTGGATGAGGTGGTTGAGTAGTGTTAGGTGGCCTATAAGACTCTTCTAGAAGAGCATGTTGAAGGTGAAAGAGTCAACTCAGGTGGCCTTCATGTGTGAGCTGTATTAAATGATGTCGAGCTGCGATCATCCCGTCAAAGGAGTCATGCTACTTGTTGGTTGTTTCAGCTTTGGACTTTGAGGACGTGTTGTTCAAGGTTAAGCTACAACAAGTAGATAATGGTTTGCTGATCATGGTATCATCAAAAACCAATACCTATTGCTACCAAGAAGAGTATACCTTGGCTGTTTGGAAATAGTCAAGAAAGATTAGGGGTTCTATAATGGATGTCACTAAGAGAAGGTGAAAAACTGAGTGCAAGTGGGAAATGAAGGTAAGTTGCGGAGTAGAAAGATGTAAATTATTTTACTGTGTAATGTTTGGAGGTCTGCTTTGGAGAAAAAACTTCACTGGGCAAACCCTTTAAAACGATGTCATTTGGTGGGTTTATTTTGGAAAAAATATTTTTTAGTTTTATATTATTTTGTGGGGTTAATTGCCAATTACACTCTGAAAGATCATTCGCATCTCAATTTACACCCTCAAAGATCAAAAATCTCAATTTCTACCCTCAAAGATAGAAATTTGTATCAATGTGCACCTCCAAAAATCAAAAATCTTAATTTGCACCCTCAAAGATAGAAATTTGTATCAATGTGCACCCCCAAAGATAAAAAATCTCAATTTGCACCCTCAAAGATAAAAATTTGTATCAATGTGCACCTAAAACTAAATTGATAAATTATATCTAGATCCCTTATGTCGGTCACTTAATCATTTGGACCTCTTCACATTTAAAATATTACTCCTACATCTCATGACGTTTGTGCACGTGAAACACGTAATCCCTTTTCGTTGATATCTATTAATATAACTGTTAAAAAATATGATTTTATCTTAATAAAAAATTATAATTTCATATTACCCTTTATTTTATAGGTCCAATATACTCTAAAATTCAAAATCAAGCTTACCAATTAAATGTCTAATAGAATAAAGGGTTGTACATTGAGTGATATATTGTATTGGATATAAAAAATATTATATAAATATATATATTCTTTTGGACATTCAAATGGTAAGCTTGATTTTAAACTTTAGAGTATATCGAGCCCACAAAATAAAGGGTAATATGAAATTATAATTTTTTATTATGATAAAATCATATTTTTTAACGGTTATATTAACATACATCAATGAAAAAAATTTACGTGTTACACGTGCACAAACGCCATGAGATGTGCGAGCAATATTCTAAACGTGAAAGGGTCCAAATAATTAAGTGACAAGCATAAGGGAATCTAAGCATAATTTATCAATTTAGTTTTAAATACACATTGATACAAATTTCTATTTTTTAGAGTGTAAATTAAGATTTTTTATCTTTGGGGATGCACATTAATACAAATTTCTATCTATGAGGGTGCAAATTGAGATTTTTTATTTTTGGGGGAGCACATTGATACAAATTTCTATTTTTGAAGGTATAAATTAAAATTTTTGATCTTTGGGGATATAAATTGAGATTCGAACTATCTTTCGGAGTGCAACTTACAATTAACCCTATTTTGTGCTACAAAATACATAACAATCAATCTCCATTATTCCACCCCAAATCACATAACCTCAAACAAGTAATCTCTGTGCAACAACATGCATAACAATCAATTAAAATACATTATTCCACCCCAAATCACATAACCTCAAACAAGTAATCTCTGTGCAACAACATGCATAACAATCAATTAAAATACAATTGCAACTTAACTTGAAATTCAAACTCATCTCTAAATAACAAAATAACAACTTTACTTATAAAAAATTAAACTGAAAATATTTATAAAAAAAAAAAAAGTTAAACCAGAATGAGAAGGCCCTCTCTCCAAAACCCAAATTGACATCTGATGGAGTTTTGGGAGAAGACTTTTCTTCTCTATTTTCTTTCAATTCCTTCAAATTCAACCCTTAATGTAGTAGCACTAAGCCATGAACGCATCTTCTAAAGCAAGGCGTCACTCGGCGATTTTGGGTAGAGGACGGAGTCCTCAATGCTAAAGGCCAACGACCTTACGCATACCCTGTCCAGATGAACCCACAATTTCACTTCTCTTTCTTTCTCTCTCTCAAACAGAAACTATATACACCCACCCCGCACACTTGTTTCCCTTTAAAAAAAAAACCAAATTTTTGTTTGTAAAATCTGGCCTTGTTTTCAAAACAAATTAGTTAGGAAAAANCCTTTAAAAAAAAAACCAAATTTTTGTTTGTAAAATCTGGCCTTGTTTTCAAAACAAATTAGTTAGGAAAAAACGAAAAAACAACTCAAGAGTATTTTTTTATTTTTGGCAAAAATTGAAAACAAAAACAAAAAACATAAACAAAAAAGTTATCAAAGGGAACCTTAATAAAACGACACCGTTCTTGTCTAACAGCATACGGTGCTGTTTTCTTTGAACAGCAGAGGAGCTGCACATAGCTAAGTAATGGCATAGGAGGGCCATGGCCCCCCTCAAGTTTTAAAAATGATATATCATACCCTTAAAATTTTATGTTTTATTTCATCTTATATGTCCCTCAAAATTTTTAAATTAAATTTTATATCATTAAATTGTGATCTTGATTTTAATTTACCCTCAACTATCACATTGCATCATTAACTATTTAAATTTGTTCTATTTTGCACAAATCTTTAAATTTTGACTTGGCACAAATCGTAAAATTATGAATTATTTTGAGTGGTCAATGATGTAAAAGCATACAAATAAGATGAAATAAAATTTGAGTGATTAAGTAATAAATCGAGTTAAAATTATTGATTATTTGATAAATTGATATTTTTTTTACATCCAATCAATCTAAGAAGTTTAAATTAATTTGAATTTTTTGACAAAATAAATAACCCTGCAATTGATAGCATAGAAAATATTTCAATTGGTTATATACATCAAAATTTGATATTGATGATAATTCATTAAATTACCCGAATTTTAAAAAAAAAAA